>JABEVS010000102.1:0-92477 GCA_018290735.1 Coelastrella sp. MACC-549
CGGTGCAAGCCCCGGAGAGCCTTATTGACAACAGGCTGCATTTTAAGATCAAGACATGCATCTGGATCAAGAAATCTGGGGCCCCAAATTTGGCATCCAAAAGTACAACGTGACATCACAGCAGACCGCATGGCCTGCAGGTATGCCGGCACATTGTAATGCAAGCCAGCAGCACGCGCAGTAGACACAAAGGCATATGCAGCAGACTTTGCAGCCTGTAGACGAGCCATTTGCATGCGGCCTGATTTAGCATCAACTGGGTTGGCATGAATCAATAAACCAAGGTATGTGAAACTGTTGACCTGCTCCAACAGTACATGTGTACTGGTTTTTATTTGCAGCTTTGGAAAGGGGCCATGCATGAGCACCATGACCTTAGATTTGGAAGGAGACAATTGCAGATGCAGTCGACTCAAAGCAGCTTCCACAACATGCAAGATGCTGGATAAGTTAGCCGCAGTTGAAGCCAGCAACACAATATCATCAGCATACTGTAGAATAGACAACGGGCGCAGAAGGCCATCACATGTAACACCCAATGCAGGACAACCTGCATCAACAGCACAGGAGATAGGCAAAGTATATATGTTGAAAAACAACGGACTCAGGGGGCAGCCCTGTTTGACGCCTTTACAAGCAATAACAGGTTGTGTAAGTCCGGCAGGTGTGCGGACTACATACTGTGCACCATCATACAGACACCTAAGCAGGCGTACAAGTTCAACAGAGCAACCAATTTGTTCACAGATGGCAAATAAGGTGTCATGATGTACAGAGTCATATGCTTTGGTCACCACAAGAAATGCAGCAAAAATGGGTCGACGATGGCATGCACTCCAATCTTGCAAACAACGCATCACAAATAATGGCTGTAAGATGCCACGGCCCGGACGGAAGCCAAACTGATAATCAGGCAGAATGTGATTGGACTCTATGACAGTACTGAAACGTGCAGTCAAAAGCTTGGCAAACAACCGATATAAAACAGGAGTAACAGCGATGGGACGATAATTAGCAGGCGACTGCCATGCACCCTTTTTATAAATGGCAGCAATGTACGAAACACGCCAGGCAACCGGTAGATACTTTGCGTGCACAATGGCTGACAGTAGTACAGACAAGTAGGGACACAACACAGCACTAGCAACCCGCAGCAAGATAACAGGGACACCATCCAAACCAGAAGACGTACGCTGATTTATTTGTGCCATGGTCTGCAGAACATCAGCAGATGAGACTGGTTGCAGCACTGACAATGATGCATCAGCTGGCAATGTGTTAGGCAACTGCATGTCACCCAATAGGACACCATTGGCAGATGTATTGAACATATCATGCAGATATTGGGTCCAAGCATGGGCAGTAGGGCCCAACCTGACAGATGTGCTACCAGGCGAAACAGCCCTGTATAATGTCCACAGCTGCCGTTTATCACCCGCCAGCAGATGGGCCACACACTCCGCATGCTGCTGTCTATATTGTATTCTCCCACTACGAACCAACCGACGCCACTCCTGACGGAGCACAGACACAGCATGCCGAGCTACCCCACCACGTATCATACCCAGCAGCTGCCGCTTGACATGGAGAGCGCGTTCAGACAACACAACTTTGTGATGTTTGTGAGCAGCAACATGGTGAGAACCACTTAATGAGGGCGGCTTCAATACCCCCGAAATAAAGCCAGCATTCAACACAGCAGAATTCAGCAAGGTGGTCATCCTGTCAATCAAAATGGGTGATTATACAAGGTGTACAGCCATGCAGTGCTTGGCAAGCACTGCATGGCTGTACAATGGCATGACATGCCATGTTGGCGGCCCGCCTGTATACGAGCTAATGAGCCCCCCTAGATACGAGCTAACAACCAGCAAACATCCAGTAAATGCACAGAAAAATGCGTATACAAGTACGTATTAGCAACCAAAGCCTTCAAGTTCTTAGTTCCTGGATTAACTTAGTAACCAATACTATGATTGGTGACTAGTAGCAGTAGCTCACATGACTCTAGTCACGAGTTCTGTGATAGAACTGGAGGAAGCGATATCTGCAGGGTATTGGCAGTTTCCAGCTTAGAGATACCGGTGCCTATGCTTCCAAATCATCATCTTTGAAAGTCAAACGAGTTACTTCAGCCCGTTTTGCAAGGCAATCCCTGCAGGGCGCTGATTTTCGCCATTGAATCACTGAATGCATGGCATTCGGTCTCAAGCATCTTCTGGCACAGGCATCAGGCCCTGGTCGGGCCACATGACTCAAGTATCCGAGCGAGCAGGCAGCAGATGCTGTATGGATCGTCCCAGCGTTTCAAGTGCAGGCCCATGAGCTCATGCGGTTAGGTGGTTGATAATTCAGGCCACTAATTAGTATTTATAAATACAGCTGGCCACTAGTTAGTATTTATAAATACAGCTGGCCACAGTTTGCATAACGTTGAATTCCTGTAGCATTTCTGTCAACCACACGTGGGTCTTCAGACAATAAAAGCCCAATGATGGACCGCTCTCACCAGACTTCTGCCATCCCGTATCCTCGAGGAAGAGCTGCTGCAACCCGGTGTTTACCAGGGTCCCTGCTGCCAACCTGGGACGCAACCATACGACGCCCTGTGCTTCCCAGATTGAATGTGTGTGCAGATATCATCAATGAGATCTGCACAGCTGACGCGCCGAAGCCAACACCGCATATTCGAGAAGCCCGCCTACAGCTGCCTAGCCCATCTAATGAATCAAACACTCAGAGCACACAGCTGCAAAGCTCCCCAGGTCCTTGGAATACATACCTTACGCTGTGGTTGACCAAACTGCAGGCTGATGGTTCGGTGTTGTTGTGGTGGTTGTCCAATGTCCTCTGTGGTTGACGAAGCGTGTGTCATAGCTGTCCTTCAGCCGTAACTAACGCCTTTTGTTCGGAGAATACAGTGAATGCACCATTAGGTGCAGATGAGCGCCATAGATACGCCGCAGGAAGGTTCTTTAGCGTGACACCCGACGTACAGCAAAGATGCTAACGGCGAGGCTAGCCGCAAATTGTGTCAGGAGGGGGACACATTTTGTACTTCATTATAATTATGTAGGGAGTGCGGTCGCGAACGGCAGCACGGTGAGCGCAAGAATCCACTCCCTACTGCAATACCGTAAAGCAGCACTGCTGGGTGCTGGTCAATTGCGCTGCTTTATGTCTTATCACGCTGGATTGTATCTGCAGAGTGTACAATGTCCTTCAAGTGCTTTTTGTGGCCCTGATCGCCTTCTTGTTACTCGCCTGTGGAGCTCCACTCCCGCTGGTCCAGACATTGCACAGAATCTTACCAAGGTGTGGCACATGTCAGCTGGATAGTGCAGACGCCTGTTATGCCGTCATCCAAACAGGCTCGAGCGAAGTGCAATATAATGAGCGATGGTATGCTTTGCTGAGTGGTGCTGACCATACAGTGTCGCAGAGCTTTGGAATAAACAGTGCAATCTCACATATGACCATTAGTTTTGGAGCCTGTATATGCTGTGAGATCTTGTAATGATCTCGGCGTATACAGCAGTGCACGGTGCTGCATCTCATTCTTTCATATGGTGTCCTCTGTAGGCTGGTGAGGCACGAGATCTGTCAGCTGTCATGGATGCAATAGAGTCAGCTGGGGAGGAATTTGACACTGGTGCAGTTGAAGCAGCACTCATGCAGGTTAGTACCAGAAGATGGCAAGTGACTTAGCACAATATGGCAGATATAGCCCAATAGAAGGATGTACTGGCCAGTGCAGGCCTGGCCACTCCATGCATCACGGGTACTTTGTGCGCCACGCAGGCTGATACAACAATTGATTTGACAGGTTCTGCAACACATCAGTGCATCCGAGTTTGTTTGGGGGGAATGAATGCAAGGGTTGAATGGCAATCTGTTGCTATACATCCTCTTGGGCACATGGCTCTGGAGAGGTGACAGCTGCCCCTGCTCTGTGTGCACTCTGCTGGGGCAGGTTGAGCGTTGTGCTCAGGGCCTGTCTGCTGAAGAGCTTCAGGACAAGGTCCACAAAACAAAGACGTTCCAGATGCTAGCAGGTATCACAGCAGAGGCTTCCACTGCCAAGCCTGTGCCTGGGATCCGCATCATATGTGCTGCGGTTATGTGCAAGATATCAACGACTCTGTCTGGCATGCCATGGTCTTCTTCTCATCAAGCCCAAAGCACAACATCATGCACTGCTGACCTCACTGACAACTGCCATCTATCAGCTGCTGGTCATACCTAATGTTCCACTGCCATAATCATTTGCTGTATTGCAGACATGGCAGTTAGTACGGCTGGTGACGCACCACCAGACGTGCTGGCGCGCACCATTGGTGTGTGTGGTCGGCTTGGCTGTGACCAGATGGTGCTAGATTCACTGGCAAGACACCTCATAACTGGAGTTGACAAGCTGCAGCCAGAGCAGATGCAGCAGTTGGTAAGAAAGTAATTGTCAGGAGTACAGCTTCCTGTGGTGCCCACATGGTTGTGCCCTTGCCTTGTACTGCTTGACCTGCTTGAAGGACTCCATACTGACAGTAGAGAGGACTTGAAGCAGCAGTCTCATGGCCAGCTTCACATAGCTTTGTCAAATATCTTATCACTCAAGTCAGTAGTCATCACCCTACAGGTTCTGACCAACCATCCCATTCTGTGTTGCTTTGCCTGTGGTATTGCATCTGCTGTTTCCTGCTGCTGTCACTTCCTCAGGTTGAAGGTTTGAAAAGTGCAGACCACAGTCCTGGTGTGCTGCTGCTAGACGCCATTCAGGAGCGGTTGCAGGGCTTAGGGAGCGAGGTCAAGCAGCAGCAGGCAGACAGCATCAAGGAAGGATTGCGGGACCTGGGACATGAAGATGTGCACACACCCAACCCACCAGCACAGGAGCAAACAGAGCGCATCAAATACACCTAAAGTAGATGGCAGCGCAGGCCCGAAAATGCTCCTATCTTTGTTGCTATGACAGCTAGGGGATGAGTGTTACAAGCAGTTTTTCGGCGCTTGACTGAGGCCCCACCTTGCCAAATGAGAGGGCCAACTATTGGTGTGATGCAACTGCTGTCAGCCTCTACTTTATTGGATTGGAGCAGTGAGTTCAACCCCAGCCAGGGCCCTCCTTGAAGGTTGATCAATGCAAGTTTGATGCGCTGTTGTACTGTGGCGTAGTCATGCACTCGTTGTGTGCTTTTATGCATGAGGGCCGCTTTTGACGCTTTTAACAGACGTGCAGTGGACATAGTACCTGTTGCTCATTTTTGGTTATCACTTGCCTTGGTGTGTCTGGTACTTGTGTTGTTCTACCATGGGCTTGTTCAATATATACTCTCTTCCACTGAGTGGTCCGGCCACAGCAGGCATGATCATTCTGAACTGCGGCAGTTTACCCAAAGGAGGCAGTAAAGAGATAAGAGATTGAGCCCATGCACTATTGGATGAGCTGGCACTGCAATGATGATCATTTGCCACTGGCAGCTGAGCTGACATGCAAGGGGGCAGTGTTTGATATTGATCATGCACACTTACCTCAATGCGTTTAATGCAGGCTGCACCACTCCGAGTATCCATTGGTCAAGTGAATAGGATTTGACCTGTCATTGTCAAGCAGCGAGTACGTCTGGAGACGATGCAGTTGGAGCAGCGCAGTCTGGTGATGACAGTCACTGGGCCACACAGCCACACAGCCACACACACCTTGTAATACTGCTTCAAGCACAAGCTGTGCTGTACCTGCAGCTGGAGCGACTCTGCCATTGGCATTGCCTTGTTGGCCGCCACTGGATGCCACTGGATGCCAGGGGGAAAGCCATAGGTGATGCTGCCCAAGAGACAACAGCACTGCTGCTGAGCAGCAAAGGCGGGCAAGCGCATGCATACAACATATATCTGTTGAGACACACTGAAACTGGTAAACTTGCCAACTCTGGAAGACTTGGTGTGTCTCAACATGCGCTAGTAGTAGCAGTTACCCTCTCAGTGGCAGTAGATATCCTGTTCTGGAGTCCGGCCAAGCGGCTGATGGGAAACAACCCGGGTTTTGGTGGCTTAGCCAACCGGCCCACCAAACATCAGCCATGTTGCGGCAACTCCTCAGCCTGAGGGTCATATACATTCACGGCTAAGGCTGCTCAGTGGCATACATGACATGGAACTTCCGGAAGGAAGGATGGATGGATGGAAAGGGCTATTCGCCGGTAAGGCCCTGCCCATGCAAACCAACTGAGCGATCACTGATCGGATCGCACAGCACTAGAAGGGCAAAACCCCATATGACAAAGCACAGGCATTCAATTACACTGAAAGAGTTGCCCTGAGAAAGTCAGCAGGCCTTAGACAGTAGTAGTAGCTACCCTTATAAGCTTTCCGGCCGAGCGGCCCTTGGGACAACACCAGCCTGTTGATCTCGGTGGCTCAGCCAATCAGCACACTGAAGATCGGTACCTCCTCAGAGTGCCTCATCAGTACCTCCTCAGGGTGCATTGAATGCTTTGCAGGCAGAAGCCACTCAGTGGTGTGGCAATCCACGAATATCAATCAGGCAGCAGACATTGATCCAATCCGATTGTGCACGGCGTGAACAACTTGTCTGACACATATGACATCACCAATGCCACACACCTTCTAGGTACACCAACACACACTTTATCTCATTCAATAGCCTGTTGGCCTGAATGAGATGCTTGGCAAGGGTGGAGGAAAAGATAGACTGAGCATCTCTCATAACGGCAGCAAAGAGTTGAACGGCACCTGTCTTTAACAGGCATGAGCCGACAAGAACACACTCAAGGTAAGAGCAGTGCAAACAAGGTGCGGAAAGGACACCCGTATGTGACGCAGTGCTGAACATTGCAGAATGACATGCTTTTCATGGCGAATGGCACCAGTACAACACAACTTCTATTGGCATATGGGACTGACTACATAGAGTTAAGTGACGCAGCAAGTGCAGCACATGCGACGTAAAATCTGGCAACCAACTGCTGTTGCTGGTAGGTCAATTACATACTATGCATGGTGGCAGCATGCTTCCATGCTGTGACGCATGATGCAGTGGCTGCCAAAGTTGCCAAACAAAACATTGGCACACTTGTAGTCCCACCTGCATTGCCTCCTTGCCCAGCAGCAGTGCGGCCACCATGTAGCTCTTGAGCAATGACCCATCACGAACCAGACCCTCAAGCTGCTCAGCAACAACACGCTCTGCCTCGGAGTAGTCACCACGAGCAGCTGCAGGTGACAGACAGCAGCGGCGGCGGCGGCAGCAGAAGCAGCTGTGGTGTGATTGCATCTGATTGCCGGCCGGCATTAGCACGACAATGCATGTGAGTGATAATTCACTGTGCGTAACAACACACCAGCGTTCAGTCACAAGCAAGGCCAAACCAATGTTGAGGCTGAGTCTGCTTTGGACTGTGCTGCTTTGCGTTTTTTCTGGCTCAATGGCTTTCTTGCAGCTGCACGGGGCAACAGGTTGTAACCACATTAATACTACTGCGTATTCAAATGACAGCACATGGGATTTTCAGGTGGAAGTACAGCAAACACCGCTGCAGTTGCTGTTGGTAGTAACATCTTAATGCAACAGAAATCGACTGCCACGGCAAAATGACTTTTGAGCACCCAACCAAGATTTGGGATAACCTGCAGCTCAGGTGAGTGAGGCATTGACAGTGCAGCCTACTGTACGATATGGATCTTTGCAGAAACCATTTTAGACACTGGCAATGTTACATGGTACTGCAAAGTTTTGCAAGGGCGAGGGTTCTTGAATCTGTGCCGCCCAGTTCCTTAGCCAGGGCATCCTTGTCGCCCACCCGGGGTCACCTGTTGGTGGTCTGACCCTCGTACCATCCCCCTCTACCCCCATCAACTTGAAATGGGGGGCACTGATCCATCCAGCAGATTTTCAGTAAGCTTACATCGCTGTAGTAGTTGCACAGATGGCATCTAGAGCGACGACAATGGCCCCTATTTCGTAAGCAGTACAACAGTACTGCTGCATCATTAGCACTGGTACCACTCAATGGTGCATACAATCTTGGTAGTTGTCGGCCAGAATGTTGTTCGAGAGGCCTCAGGCGATATCTCTGATCAGGAAGTAGTCTTATACAAGCAACAGCAGGCTGCTCCAGGGAGCAAAAGTTGGCATGTGCCTGGCAGGCCTGAAGGTCGCCTCCTCCCCTGGGAGTGCTGCCGCAAGGCGTCGCCCTTCGCCCCGTGGACACAGCGGGTTCGTCAGAGTTTGCCAAAGGCCGCCTACCCCTGCAGAGGAACTGGTACAAGTTCAAAAAAACCTCGCCCTGCCTATTTCACACAACACGTTGCATGTCAGTGCGTAACGAACTCATTGAATAGAACCAATGGCCTTGGTAAGAGTCTTCCGAACACTTGATTGATGCTGCTCTTGCCCGCGGTGTTGTTGTGCTGCCGTGCTATGACTGCAGACAAGGTCACATGGCACTAAGAACACGCGCACTGCATAAATATAAGGTTTATGCTGCTCGTTTAGATTAACAGGACATACAGGGAAGCGTCATGGTGGATGCATATTACTTCAGTGATGCAGCAGCTGAGGATTTGTCTCGACATGCGCAGAAGTTGCGCTGTAACTTCAAGAGCAAAGATACGGTCATGAAATGCTTGAAATCAATAGCCCACTCATTGGAAGCCGTGCCTCAAGATGTCTCCTCTCTTGGCTCTGCTAAGCAGGCTTTGGAGGAAGTGTTCATCGATAGGCATGTCCTCAAAAGCAAACACAGAGATATCAAGATGTACGCGGCCGCATGTATGGCACATATGTTGCGCATTTATGCTCCAGAGACGCCGTACGAAGACAGGTACCTAGAGGTATGTTTCCGCAGCAACAGGCTGTCTGTCCTCTGGCTGGGGCATCCCACCTCCCGCGTTGCCGATCACTTTCTACGACCAGCTGGCAACTGAAATGGTATGCCTTATTTGCAGCCCATTTTTGAACTACTGTTGTGGAGTGTGCAGCAAGTGGCTGACTACACGTCACCGATGTTCCCAACAGCATTGTCAGTTTTGCAGACAATAAATCAGGTGAGTACAATTGCCCAGCTCCATATCGCAGTCAATTTGGAATAACCAAGGCCTCATAAAATACCTCCAGCTGGCTGCTCTATGTTGCCTGATGAACCCAAGGAGCGGTGCGATCGCTTTCCAAGTGATCCATGTCCTTGCTTCCACAGCCGCGGGACCATCTTTGGCAGTAGTCCTGCATCCATTAGGGGTATTATGGTACTGTAGAGCGCCAGCAATGTGTGTGTTGTGTGTGTGTGTGCGTTGCTTTCTGTATTCAACTGCGCTGCAGACCAAAAGCTACTTCCTTCTGTTGGACTCTGGAGCTGATGATGTTATCCTGGAATGGGTCCGTGCACTGTTGCAGAGCATCAAGTGGGTGTTGACCACGTGCAACATCTGATCAGGCTGAGCCGAAGCACATTTGGTTGGCCAGCAGTATGTTTTGGAGATGTATACTTGCTGCAGGTTGTGGATTGCTGACAGCACAGCAGTGCTGGTCATATGCAACTCGGCACACCCTTGCATTGCATGGCTTATAGAACATTCTGTTGAATGCAACACACTGTCATGATACTCTGCAGTGCTGGAAGCTCAGCAATGGCAGGTCCGCACATATTAGAGGTGAGTCCTGCAACAGATATCGGCCGCTCAGGGCTTGGAGCAACAGCAGCTGCAGCCAAGCTGAATGAGTTGAATTATGTCTTGTGTCCTTGAGTAGCTGTATTGTCACTGTATGAGTATTGCCACTGTATGAGGAGACATTGTTTGGCAGCGACGGCAACATGCATTGTAGCAAGCATATTGGATAACGGTGCAAGCAAACTAATGGCCGTGCAAGGAAATTACCTTGAAGCAGAACCTTTCCACAGCGGTGCTGAAGATGCGATTGCATGCCTCAGGACTTGACGTACTGTACCCAGTCTTCAAAACATGCATCTGTGTGATGACACCTGTCACCCTCATTGCGCGCTGCTAGTAGCAGCAGCGCATATCAGGGCATTGTTGCCAGGCATCAAGTGAGATGCAGCAGTCACAAGGCTGTGTATGTGGTGCTGCTGCAGTTACTGCAAGGAATTGTTGGAGATGAGAGCACCAGTGAAGCTGTTCTTGAGGTGCTTCTGTCTTACCTGGTGCCCCCCAGGAGCATAGACAGTCCACATGCATGCCAGTAAGTGACACCTTGAAGAGAGCATCAGCCGTCAGCACTGCCATCACAAGTGATGGTGGTGAAAGGCGATGGCATTATGGTGACTAGTTGCTGGGATGTGCTGTGTGCTGGCAATGTACTGCGCCTGGTGATGGCGACATTAGTGCACGCAACATAGTTTCTAGTCTTAAGCTGCTGCTGCCTGCCAAAAATACGCCTCCTTTTGTGTCAGGGTTGCTCAAGCTGTCCTGAGGGCTTGTGAGGATGTCATCAAGCCTCAACTGCAGAAGTTTCTCACAACATTAATTCTCAGCCCTATCTCAAGCAACTCTGACCTTCATCAGCAATGCTACACACTCATTTACCAGGTGAGAGGGCATGCCGCTTTGACCTGCCAGGTCTGTTGCTGCAAGCCTCCATGGCTGCCAGTCGTGCAGCATCAATGTCAGCTGTGTGCTGCAGGTTGTCCATGTCTTGTTTGGCTACTCATGTATAGTGCCTGCAGCTTGCTTACAATCTGAGCATTGTTGGCTGCCGTATTGTCAAAAGTCATCCCAGCGTAATTGTGCTGCAGATGTACCAGAGTATTCCTCAGGTGCTGCTGCCTGTGGTGCCTCATCTGACAAGTGAATTGCAAAGTGGCGATGGCAATAAGCGCTTGGAGTCTGTACAGCTGCTGTGTAAGCTGTTCAGCTTACCAGGCAGCAAGCTGGTCTCAGAGTACGAGGAGGTGCTAGAGGCCTTGTTGGGGAGGTATCAGGACACAAAGGTCTGGCACACATATGTGCACCTCCGTCATGAGCTGGTTTGTACAGCAGCTGCTGTTGTGATGCTACAAGCTGAATTGTAGCTTATTGTGAGGTGTTTGCAGTTTGCACCAAGCACAGGTGCAGGTTTGCATCATCTGCTGCCACTTGTTCGAGGTTGAGGCGTCCTGTGCCAAGTCAGCAGGAGCCA
Source organism: Coelastrella sp. MACC-549 (assembly GCA_018290735.1). Lineage (NCBI taxonomy): Eukaryota > Viridiplantae > Chlorophyta > Chlorophyceae > Sphaeropleales > Scenedesmaceae > Coelastrella > Coelastrella sp. MACC-549. The sequence goes on from JABEVS010000102.1 coordinate 11,147, forward strand.
TGCAAGCAGGTGCATGCATTGAGAGAAGTTACTCCATTGTCTCTCTGTACATGTTCTCTTTCTTCAGGTGGAGGTTCGGTTGACAATGCTGGAGTCCACAACTGCTCTTGTAGCTGGACTGCCAGCAGAGGCGTTGCAACAGAGGGTAAGAGTCAACACCATGTCACCATTTTCTTCATCTTATCCAGCTTCACGCGTACAAATCTCATCAGTCAGCCTCAGTATGCCACCAACATCATGCTGGGTGTTTTTGAAGCAGGTGCTCAAGGCGGCAGCCGCTCGCCTGCAGGACTTTGAGGAAAAAGTACGTATTGCAGCTGTTAAAGCAGTTTGCCAGACATCACGTGGGTTGCTGGTAGGACCATCACCCACAGCCACTAGTGGTGCAGGTGACCCTGCTGCCAACCCTGCCAATCAACTGGTCCTGACCACCCCACCTGTTGACCTGCTGGGCCAGCTGGCCAGTCAGGCAGATGATGAAGCACTAGCAGCAGAGCTAGGCATTGAGTACACACCTCCAGAGGCAGCAGCAGCAGTCTCGCTGGTGTCAGGGGTTGAGGCAAACATCAGGGACCTGGCATTCGTTAAAGAACTCCTGCACAGGGTCAGCTTGAGGTTGAGGGACACGAAGCCCACTGTGCGCAAAGCAGCAGCAAATGGGATGATGTCGGTATTCAGGGCTGTGGCATCTGCAGGTGAATCAGGAGGGACACATTGTGCATGCAACAGATTTCATTCAGCCCGCTGCAGCAGGATTGTGGCCTGCCTGTTGCATAGCATCTCCATTTGCCCCTTTTGTCCTGGAGATGCAGACCATATTTGCACCCGCTGCTGATGTGCAAGTCACCACATGAACCTGTCTGTCGTTGCAGGCGATGATGATCAACTGGCCAAGGTTTGTTGGCTGCCCTGCCGCATCTTGCTGTGTATGAAGTCTGATGTTGAGCTACGTGCTCACATGGTTGAAGTTGCTATGAAGGATGGCCTGCTAGGGCCTCATGTATCTGTCAACCAGACAGCCGCTGCATGGGTGAGGCTGTGGCTCAGTGCGTCTCAGCTGGAGAAGGATGCACTTATGCTCACGCTCAATCAACGGACACGTGCACAGGTGGGAACATGGGTATGTCTGCAGGAGGGGGCCCAGGCCTTGGTCCTCCAGCACCCGGCTGATGTGGAAACAAGTAAGGCAAGCATGTAAGCTGCAGCAATACCATATCACTCTACCATACTGTGAGGCCTTTGAGGTAAATTTTAAGTTCTTATTTGCTGTGGGAGTGAGTACTGTGCTCAAGTTGTGCCTTTTCTGTGTTGCTTATGAACATCAGGGTGAAGCATTGACCTTTGTGTCTCTGCGGCACAATATATCTGGCAAACACAGCGATGACAATGATGGCACCAAGCAGAAACTTCACACGGCTGCTCGACGACTTGCCCAGCGCCTGCCTCAGCCTGATAGGGCCGTGGAGGGGCTCGACACACTGATAAGTGTGCGGGACAACCATGTGTTCACAGCCCTGCAGCAGGCTTTGGCACCAGGCACCACTACACAGGTTGGAGGACACACTGCTCACAGCACGCGCTTGTAAGCCAGCAACCTGCTATTGAGCAGTTCATGCCTGTTGTGTATAGAGCACAACATTCATGCAGGAGCTTGTATCTCCCGTGTCAAATTCCCTTCTCCTGACTTACCTGTGTCCAGGCTTTTGTCAAAGCGCGCTCTGAGGCGCTGGCGCGTGTGGGGTCTCGCAGTACAGCTGCTGAATTCATCACACAGCTTCTTCTGTGGGCCCGTCCAGCTGCTTGGCTGCCTGCCCCTGTGCTCTCTGCCGTACTGGAGATGGTGGCCAAGGACCCTGACGACGGACAAGGGGAGCTGGTCAGAGCAGCATTTGACATGCTGCAGAAGTTGGCAAAGGTGAACAGTGCCACAGCTTCAATGTGGTAGTTTGATACCTGTGGGCCTTTGGTGGAGGGCAGCCATGTTGCAGGGCTCTGTCAGGTGTCTGCATGCAGTATGGCAACTTGTCATTGGCTGCCAATGGGATTGTGTGCAACCCTAACAATCTAATAACTGCTGTGGCTGTGATGTAAATCTCTTCTGCAGAACACTGCCATGATTTTCTCTGGTTTGGTACCACAGCTGTTAGGTCTGCTGCGGAGCCAATGGTCAGATCTGCAGCAGCTGGGAGCACAGCTGATTGCCCGCTGCTGCGTGCAACAGCGTAAGCTGGGGTTGCCGGCTATCTCAGCCTCAGCAGACGCAGCTACCGCCAAGAACGTGAAGGAGCAACTGCTACCTTGCCTGCGGCAGCTAAGCAGGGGAAAGTCTTCAACAGGTGCTCGCACAGCTGTCAATGGACATCGGCGCCAGAGTCCCACAACACTTGAAGGTGCAGCTGTCTCATTGCAGGATGATGAGCAGGTGGAAGCTGGGGTTGAGTTAGCTGGCGTGGACGCAGATGTTGCTACATCATCGACATTTGGCGTGGCAGCTCCCAAAGCATCCAAGTGGGCTGTGTATGGATTGGCTACCTGCCAGGACAGCAGCAGCTGCAAGAAAGAGCTGGACCAGCTGGCCAGTGAGCTGGCAGGGTCACTGGATGCCAGTGAGGCAGAAACAGCAGGAAAGCTACAGGCACTGTCAGCAGTGGGGCGCATCCTGCCAGGTGGGGTGCATGCAACACACACTTGGCACGCGTGCACACACGCCTTTTCCTCTGCTCATTGATCTTGTACACCCTTGTTGTACCTGATTGTCACGGTCAACAGGAGCTGCGGTCAATGTGCAGGCACCAGATGACAGAGTAGTACTCCTGCGACTTACGCAACACGTGTCTTCTCGCAGAGGTGTTTGGCCGTCATGTTGATGCTTTATTCAGCTTTGTATTGGACGACTATTTGCTGAGCTACCTGGATGCCTCCGTCACCCAGCCTACAGGCATCAACACATCGCAGCACAGCAGATCGCCAATTACAAAAGGGGCAGGTGATGCCAGTCTGGACTCTCAGCTCACAGGCAGCCAGGCACCTGCTGCTGCTGCTGTATGGCTGAAGGCTCAGGCTGTGAAGGCCCTGGCGGCTGGCTGTGTGCCTGACAGCGACAGTCATGATGTGCCGCTGGAGACAATGAGGGCGGTTGCAAGGCTAGCTCAGACACTTGAGGGGTGCGGCAGCAGGGTCTTGGAGCCTGGCTTGCTTAGCGAAGCAGCCATGAGAAACACCAAGTGGGCCATGGCATATCAGCTGATGTCACTGCATGAGCCGTGCATGAGTGAGTCATCAGAAAAGCCATGCCTCTCACAATGGACAGCCACTGCTGATAAGAGTTGACCTGTCCTGGTCAAACACGTTGTGATGTGCTGCAGGTTCCTGGAGCCTCGGGAGGATGCTTGTCCTGAGTTCTTAACAGATGTGCCTGCAGAGGTTGCTGGCATATTCCGCCTGGCTGCAGCCTCATCGCTGCTGCGCCTCGCTCGTCGTCACGACAGCCGCATCTCTCCCAGCTGCTACTGCATGATGGCTCTGGTGATGCAGGATACCCTCCCGGAGATCAGAGCAGCACACTCAGCCAAGGTGTTCAAGGTCATGAGGCACTTCCAAGTAAGCAGTGGTCCCACAGATGGCGTCCATCACCCAGCACTGTGAGGGCCACAATGCCTGACCTACCGTGTATGCACCTTTCTTGTGACGTCATCAGTCCCGCCATTCAGTTGTCTTGCTGGGCGGTCATCCAACTTAGACCAGTTGTGTATCGTGTCACTCTGATGCCATTGCCTACGTTTTGGTGCTATGTGTAGATGCGTCCTGGCACTCACCAGCTGGGTGCCAAGTATGCTGCGATGCTACCACTGAGTGCTGTGGACCCTGTGCGCCCAAACAAGGAAGCAGCAGCACGGCAGCTGCGAGAGTGGGTGCACAGCAGGAGAGCAGCGGTACAGCAGCAAGTCACAGCAGCCGCAGCGGCGGCCGCTGATGGTGCTGCCTGCGGTGGCGGCAGCACCCTGCAGGACCTGCCCGAGATGATTGTGCCATACAGCTTGTACATCTTGGCCCGTCATCCTGACTTCCCACAGGTACACCAATCTGCTGGTGACATGATGACTTGAGTGCGGTGAAGTGGGCATGACAGAAAACAGGAACGGTCTGTCTGTATGACACATTGTACTGTCTAAGGCAGCCTTTAGGGCGTGTTTTGTAGTTGAAATTAACTTGTCTGTAGAATGCCTGTGCAAGCCAATTGCTACGCCTGCCAGCCATGTGACAGTGCACATCTTAAATGGATTGATCACTCACTGAAGTCGTTTACTGGCGTGTGTGCTTCAGGGTGAAGCTGCTGATGATTTGTCCTGCTACGACCCCTTTCAATACATGTTGCAGTTTATGCTGCAGCCGCTGCTGGTGTCTTCAGGGGGAACATCGGCTGGCGCAACCATACCTGTGTTGATGAAAATGTGCAAGCTCCTGAAGCGGACAGCAGACACTGCGGTGAGGGTCACATCTGGTCAAGCCTGTTGTCAAGGCAGGCTTCAAGGCATCAGAGGGCCAAGAGTGCAGCAGCACAGCCTGTGCAACACTCGTGCTGCCATGTATTTTCACCCAAACCTGAATCTGGTCATAGGTTTCTGTCTGCAGTGTGAGCTTTGACTCTGTTCTGGTTGTGTTATTGTTGCAGGATGAGCCATGCACACCACAGCTTTATGTGCTTTGTGACATGTGTGTTGCTACTGTGAAGTTCTTGGCTCACCAGATGGGCCTTGACGTGGGTGCAGCAGCAGGGCAGTATCCTGGGAGCATCACACTGCCCAAGGGCCTTTACAGACCTCTGGACAAGAATGAGAGGGGTGAGTCCAAATGACAACCTGAGAGGGGGTGTAAATATCTACAAGATGACAGGGCATGAACAGAAACAGTTTCGTGGGTCTGCTGAGGCACTGATTGAATGTGGCTTGCTCGCCTGCCACATCCTGGCCTGAGCATGCACACGTCAAGGTGGATGTTATGACGAGATGCTTCAACAAGTGTGAAGCACAATGGCTGCACTGATGCTGCAGGTGCTGGTGACATCATCCACCTCCCCCCCAACTTGAGCATCTCATTGGACCCCGAACCTGCAGCAGTCCTTGCGCAGCCTCCTGGGCAGGCATCAGGTGCAGCAACGGGCAGGGCCTGCAAGAGCAGGGCAGCTACAGGGCGCGGCAGCAAGGACAGGGCTCAAAGGAAGGTTGCAGCAGCAGCAGGGGGCGCTGGTGCCAATGATGAGCCGTCAGAGAGCAAGCAAGCAGCCAAGGGCGGCCGCATCAAGCAGGCAGGTGGTGGCAGGGCTGCTAGTAAGCGGCGTCATGAAGGCATTGATGATGGCTGGGACTCTGATGACGGTGAGGACAAGGCGGGTGACTGCCTGCCTCACAGCTATGTAGCTGCTCCAGAACTGCACATTGCTGGGCTGCGGTGGCAGCTTGCGGAGGGTTGCACTCTAGATTTGGTTCTGCAGGGTCGTCTTCTGAGTTGACCTTGAGTTGTTGGCTGCTGTTGACAAAGGTGCTTCTGGGGACACTGCGCCATCAGCACAGGAAGCAGCCAAGGACCAGCAGCTCACCAGGCGGCAGCAGCTCCTGCGGCAGCAGCGGCAACAGCAGCATTCCAAGCAGACAGCTGGGCAGCTAGTTGGACTTGAAGGGGTTCAGCACTGTGAGGGCGAGAATGGAGAACAATGTTCTCCTGTCAGGCAGCAGCAGCATAAGCAGCAGCGGCAGCAGCAGCAGCAGAAGGGCAAACTCATTCAACAGCCTCTGGCTGTAGCTTTCAACCAAGCAGCAGTACAGCATGCAGTCGCGGATGCCTCCAGCCCAGCACCTGCCACACGCAGCAGGCCCAGAGAAGAGCGGCTGCTGGCTATCAAGGGTTCACTAGCAGTAACAGCAACAGGCAGTGACAAAAGTGATGGCTCAGCTGGAGATGGCAGTCAAGGTGCTGTTGTACACAGCCCTGCTGCCCCTGCGCTTGCACAGAATGGCGCTGTGTATGGCAGAGGTGACCATGCACCTAGCAATGAGGCAGACAGCAGTTCAACTGATGCTGCAGCACCAGCTGTTGGCAAGCGAAGTGCAGCTGCTGCCCGTGGCAGAGCAGAGGCAGTTGTGTGCAGCAAGCCGCAGGCTGGGAAAGCCAAGAGACGAAAATCAGCACCCAAAGACAGCAAAGTCCTAGAGGATGTCATCATGCAGGATCAGAAAGGCCCTGCTGCAGGTGCTAAGCATGGCAAGCCAGGAGGGGGTGCAGCTAGCAAGCAGGCTGGTCCTGCTGAGGCAGGCAGGGCTCCTAGGGCAGGTGCCAAGAGGACAAGTTGTGACAGTCCTGCTATCACAGGTAGCACTGGTGCAAGGGCAACACGGAGGCGAGCAGCCTAATGTGTGTTCAACTCTCTGACAGAAGTGGTTCAGGCATGTCTGCTGGTGTGCCCATAATGACTCAATCACACAACCTTGTGACTGCTGTCAACATCCTGCCGGTTATGAGATGCCTGTAGGCAACCCTCCCTGTCGCACTCCAGTACGCTTTGTGCACAATGATTCCGCAGAACTCACTTGATCTGCTGCAATCTTAACATCAAGAACAGTGATGTGCCCAGGCATATCATATCATGAGGCTGATCATGCCGATCAAGGGCCTAGTAAGTGGAGTCTCTAGTGACCTTCTAGTGGCCTCTGAGTCCTCTGCCATAGAGGCTGCATCACCTGAAGCAAAGGAATGATGCACAATGTAACATAAACTTGAGTTATTTGTCATGTGTCACCTGTGTTATACGTGCCTGTGCGTATTTGACTACCACTACAGATGTGCAAGCCAGAGCATTGCATCCTCAACCTGGGATCCTGGAGTGAGGTACTGTAGCATGCGTGCGGTCTGCGGTCGTGAAAGCAGTGGCTGTGCTGTCAGTTTGCTGCACTTGACATGGGTGCTGACTCTGCCAATCCCTTGCTGGCCAAGGTGCAGGATGAGGTTGCTGTTCAATATTATACAGCGGTAAGGTGAACAAATGCACCTGCATGAGTCCAAGACTTGCCGATACAAACAGTTTGCACTTCTGCAGTTGAACAGTAGCTTGGGACGTGGCGTTGAGGTTAAGCTAGATGCAGGAGATGGAAAAGGAAAAGGAGTGTTTGCCACTCGGGATTACGCACAAGGTGATGCCGTGTTCATAGAGCGACCATTGGTGAGTTTGGTCGTGGCGCTCAGGCTCAGCAGCAGCAGCTAACGGCAGCGTCACAGCTGTGTTCAGCCGTCCGCGGGCGTCTGACGGCATTATTTGATAGTCAATGCGTAGCGTGGTCACCTTGATGTCACATTGCTCGCAGGCTGCCGTTCAACACCTTGATAGCAAGCTGGAGGTGTCCACATGCAGCAATTGCTTTCGGGCAGTAGGTGAGCTCCAACAGCGAAGATGGCAGTACATTGCATGTTGGTCGTGTCTAGGGTTACATCATGATCTGGGACTGCCTACACAACTGAAAGGTGAATGAATCTGTTGCTGCCAGCTTGAGCCAGTAGTCAGGAATGTCAATCTGCGCACACTGGTATACAGCGCTGCGGGTGACACTTGTCTCTTGCAGGAGCTGTTGAGCAGCACATTGGTGGGAAGATCTGCTGCCTGATCAATGAGCTCTCTGAGGCCACTGAGCAGGATGACCTGCAGCAGGTGCAGGACAAGGTGGACAAGGTAATGAGGGGGGGGGGGGTGCCACGGCCCAGATGCTTGGTTATCTTGTCACTTATGTGCATGCTCTGGCTTCAGGTGATGCCAGCGATTCCTCTTATTCCGGCCACCACCATGTGCACTGATCCTGCATTTATCCCTATGGCAGGATGTGATGGCGGTGCATTGTTTTGTGCAGATTCATGCTGCTGTGGACAGCACCTTCCTTGAGGGTCTGCTATCAGGCGCGATCACGCTGCCCCTGACCAACACGGTGGACATGGCGCAACCGGTGAGGAGGAGTGAAGCAGCTGCCAAGATGCCTGCACTGCCATGTTTCATTTCTGCAGCTTGTGGCGACTGTGCATGGTATTGCTCCAGCAGAATAGCAGAGCGCGCACCACAGTGCACCATGTGGTGTTGACCTTCCAGCCGTTATCTCAGTGTGTTTCAGCCACTGCTGACCCCCTGATTACTTGTCTGCCCTGTTGCAGGTGCCATGTCGTGCTGGGTGTGGTACTGAGTACTGCTCCTTGGAGTGTGAAGTGGCAGCCTGGGAGAGCTCCCACTGCCTGTTGTGCACGGTGGGAACAGATGATACTGCAGCAGCAAGCAGCAGGTGGGCAGGCCCAAGAGCGAGCAGCAAGTGTGGTCATGTTGCATTCTTCTCCTGCCTTGGTGACCAGGCGACCCTTGCATGCACATTTCACACAGCTAGGCCTTGAGCTGAGGCACATTTGCAGAGTTTCATGAGGTGGCATGTCGCCAAGTCACGGCCTCTGTGTATGTCCGTGCTGTCTTGCACAGCACATCCAAGGGCAAAGGCAAAGCGGCAGCAGCAAGACAGCAGCAGCAGCAGCAGCAGGACATTCGCAGCCAAGGGCACGTTGCAAGTGGCGGTAGTGTACGTGCTGGCAGTGGGAGTAGCTGTGGCAGCAGTTGTTATGGTAGCAGCAGCAAAAAGATCAAGTGTGTAGTGCATCAAGTTCACGGGGCAACCGTGAACAGATCGGCACTTGCCAAGTTTCTTGAACATGCTGACGAGTCCAATGACATCTTCAGGGTTGCTGCCCAGGTCATTGCCAGCACCATCATAACAGCAGATAGGTTGCTGCAGCGTCAGGCACAAAGTGAGGCAGCAGAGGATGCAGAAGCCCAGCAGGCATACAACAGGGCTGTTCACAATGCTGCTGCACACACACAGCAAGTGCTGGTACCACATCAGCAGCAGCACCATGAGACAAAGGATAAGGTTGCCGCCTCAGATAGTCAAATTGCCCGGACAGCTTACCAGCTTGCTGTTGCTGCTGCTGCTGAAGCTGCATCAAGAACATCAGTACTAGTGTCACTGCCAGGAGACCTGGTCAGTGATCAGCAGCCTCAGCAGCCTACCGCTCAGGGTTCCAGCCACCACCTGGCCAGTGAGTGCACTCAGCTCAGCCCCCATCAGCAACAGCTGCAGCACCTAGCAGCACTACAGCTGGCATTCCTGCCATTTGCTCTGGGTCACAAAGCAGCCTGGTGGGACATCCCTCTCCAGGAGCAGCAATTAATCGGTCTGGAGGGTACTGTAGGCCGTCAAGCCCAGTCATGTGATGCCGGCAGCAATGCTGGCAGTGACGCAGAGGCTCTTGAGCTGTCGGCTCAGATGCATGTGCTGGCGGGGGAATCTCTGGCACTGCTGAGGAAGGCAATCAAGGACGACAGGTTCCCCCAACTGTTTGACATACAGGTGAACTGCAGGGGGGGGGGCACCACATCGGATCTTGTCCGGGTCGCAGGGTTGTTGGCAGTAAAGCGGTGATTGGGTTGATTTATTGACCTGGGAGTGACAGCAAGACAGCATGATGCATACAACCACCCTCACAGAAAGTCACTGTTGCCTCAGCACCCCTGTCGAACCACGTTTCAGCCTAAGAGCCGCCTTGGTTTGACAAGGGCAATTATACTTGTTTGGGCTGCCTGAGCTGCTGCTACAGCTGCTGTGGCATCTTGCTGAAGTACAATGCTCTCCTGCTCAGCTGGGTCTGCTATTCCACGCACCAAGAGGCCTAGTTGTACCCTGCTGTGCTTTGTGTGTCATGCAGTTGTATGGTTGCCTCATAGGCATGTTTGAGCTGAATAATCTGGCTTTGAATGTGCCTGCACCAGTGGCTCGTTACAAGGCATTGCTGCTGCACCCGGCTGAGGCTGGAGTCGCTGCTGCTGAGGCTGCTGCTGCCCTGGCTGAGGTGACTCCACTGCTGGAGGCACTGGGGCAAGCAGCAGATGAGCCGGCAGAGGTGAGGGGTGGCGGTGAGGCAGACATCAGACAGGGGTGTCTAGGCCAGGACCATGCTGGCAACACCCAGCACCTCATGGTGTTGATCAGCAGCACAGCAGCACAGGCCCAACACTGCCTGTGTGAGCAAAATGGCAGCGTTACCTTACCTTGTCACTTGAGCAGTACTAGTTGAAGCCCATAAGCACCAAATCCGCTCAGAAACATGCTGGCCGCTGAGATACTGCAGCAGCTGCATATGGTGGCGCACTTGTAACACGTACACGAGCATTGAGGGAGAACCAGCCATTGCGCCTTGTCATCAATGGCTGATGTTCACCGAGTTGTCTGCTGGCCTCCGCTGCTTCCATTGCAGGGGACTGGCTTCTATGCCCTGCAGAGTTGCATCAACCACAGCTGCACTCCCAACGCTGCTGCCGATTGCCTGGCTACTGGTGAGACAGTTATCAGGGCTCTGCGGCATATCCCTGCTGGCAGTGAGGTGCTGCTGTCGTATATAGCAGAAGAGGGTGCTGGACTGCAGGAGAGAAGGCAGTTGTTGAAAGACTATGGCTTCACCTGCCACTGCCACAGGTGCACAGCCGAGGACTTGGCACAGCAAATAAAGCATCAGAAGTTGCTGGTGATGTAGAGCGGGCGATGAAGCCTCGCTTACAATATATGTAAAAGAAATTGAGCCATGCAACAAGTTGAGATGCATATATGTATACACATACATTTGTGTTCGTATCCATGCCATGTGATTATGACATGCATACAACTGCCACAGCATGACTGAGACTGTATTTTTGGATGGCTGGAATCAGATGTATGGAAGTCAGCAATCCATGTAGAGTTATGCCAACTAATGGGAGGCACAGCAGAACACAATACTAGTCAGGTTGCTTTGTTTGTTTTTGTTGTCTCATCAACCCCCCACAGCAGGTCATCTGACTAGTATGCCTGCCTTAATAATAATATTAATCAGTAGTTTGCAGCCATAGCATTTACTGCCATCGGCCTGCCTTAAGACCAGGCAATCTGATCCGCCTGGAGCGTGTGGCCATGTCATCACCACGAGATGGTGGGTTGGCGCCGCCAATAACGCATGATGCGTTATGACAGCAGCAGGAAAATTCGCTGCTGGAAGCCAAGGCCTGGATGCAGAATACCTGCAACTCAATTGCAAGTTCCCAAGGGACTGGCGGCCAGAAGGATATCTTATCTTACATTCCCTTCTGCAAGCCTGTTGTATACTTACTGTAATCATATACTGTGCAATGCCCAATGAGCCTGTACTTGGCTCGCTAACGGGCGGGTCACACTCGTGCAACTTGAAACTTGATGTCCAATGGTGGCCTGCTGGCGCTAGCAGCACTGCATTTTGCAGGTGGGTCAATGAGGCTACGTGCAGATCCCACACGCGCATGCAGATAGTGTGATGTGTTCTCCCATGTGTGCCACAGAATGAAACGATTTTCACTCTTCTGCTTCCTACAGAGTGGATACAGTGCCTTGAAGGCATATGCCTGCCTGAGGAAGCTTCTGTAGCAGTGCATATTAGTTGGCTGAGCCACGGCTGAGGAGTCATGACTAAGTGGCCATGCGCATGGAGCATGAGCATTTCATTTTCCCAAGGGCATTGTGACCGCAATACGCAAACGTCCTCCTCTTCTGCTGCTGTTGATGCTATGGCCATATGACCATGATAACAAGTTGCATAGTTACCACGAGGAAGAGGGCGAGATCAGGAGAAAGCCATATGTACCCGCAGTTGGATTTCTCACAGCCCACATTGTCCTTGTTCCTGACAGCACATGCTCATCATATGTCCTTGTACCAGTTCCTGGCTGCGGTGGTAAGGTTTGCACTTTGCGGTGCTACGTCCGCCGTGAACTATTGTTGTCAGTGAGTCCTGCCATGTCACATGTGAAAGAAATATAGCCATGCAGCAAGTTGAAATGCATGTGTTGTGCAATGCTTTTGCTGCAAGATGGCTATTGGGTTCACAGCCTTCCATGCTCAGTGTGTAAAAGATATTGAGCCATGCAACAAGTTGAGATGCCATGGCAAATGCTCTGACATGCGTGGGGGGCGCCACCCGGGTGTGATGCTCAAGCTTGGTGCCTGCCTCGGCTGTCCGGCTGTCCACCTGAACCTCATGAGTGAACACAGTCCTTCCAACATCACATCATTACCTGTAAAAAAGTGTCTTGTGTTGGAGTTCTGCTGTGTGTATCTCAGCTAATGACATGATATGAGTCATATCATGACGTAAGTTGGTTGAATACCACCCCCACTGAGTGGGCTTTTCTGCCTTGAAGGCGCCCCTGAGGGTGGTCTAATCTTGGTGTGCCAGTGTGGCTGAGCCACCAAGTACATATTCCCAAAGGCCTTGCGGCCGGAAAGGGTTCTTCTTCTTCTTCTTCTTCTTCTTCAAGAGAAAGCCAGTAAAGATGTTAATATTGCTGCATGGGATGAACCTCAATCCCAGCAGATCATACGCATATGTTACCAGGCTAGCACAAAATTGCATCCACCTGGCCCCCACTTAGCCCCATCACCTATTTAGGTGCGCCCACAATACCTGGCATCAAGTGCAGTGCCCACAAGATGCAGCGCTAATGTGATGTCATGCATGCCACACCAGTGACATTGTGAGTGCGAACTGCAGCAAGCAAACATCCTTCGAGCTAAGCAGTGCTGCTTGTGCTGGCTCATTGCTGCCTCAAAACAGCCTGAAATGTTTTCAGCCTCCCAACAACTGACAAACAGGTATGGTAAAAAAGACACACGCAAGAGCTGTGCTTAATCCGCACAAAAGCGCGTACAACAAGCAACATCTGCTCCCATGGGTCAGCTGGGAGGCAGGTGGAGACAGCAACCAACGTGGCCATGCACACACTACTCAAACAAGATATCAAAGCAAACTTCTGAACCTCCCATCCTGCTGCCACATGGCAACAATAATTAGACTAGTCAGATGAAGTGAATGACACATGCAGTGAACCACCAGGTGTCCGTCATGCAACAGCAATGCAGAGGTCACCAACACCTGCACTGCATTTGCTGGTACAGGGGCAGGGAGTGAAGCCGCTGCCGTGTACGAGAATGCTTGGCAATTAATCGCCTCGCCAAGCTTGTGATCACCCAACCACCAACGCTGTAATCAAAATGTAGAAATGCAATGCAAACCCTGCCAACCCCTGAAAACAATCCAAACCTTTGAGAAATTGACACTGATGTGGATACAGTCATACTCACAGACGGTCATAAACAAACAGGGTTGTAAGCAACAATGTTTCAGGGCACCTTGTGCAAAGCACCAGCACTCTCTACCACGCGGCTACCAGGTCAGCATCATGCTGCTCACCAGCAGCAGCAGGTGGCTGATAAATGGAGGTATTGTCTTTGAACATGTCACCCATCCCCAATGCACTGGCATCGTCAGTAGCAAACCAGATCTCCGGGTCAATGCCACAATTCTCTGTCCACTTGGCCTGCTGAGCTGGGCTGGCAGCACAGCTCAGATGCGGCGAGCTGATTCCCGCGGGGAACAGTGGAGAATTCAGACCAGCCATGGCTGCAAAGTTAGGTGTTTGACATGACCCTGCTGTTGCAAGACCAGCAACTCCTGCACCGTTTGCTATTGCATAGTTGCCATTCTGCTCTTGTTTGATGACGCTGCTGCTCAAGGGCACATCATGGGGCTGGATGTTCCCGCTGCCTATTGCTTTGGCTAAGAGAGTGATTGGAGAGGCTTGAGCTGCTGATGCTGTGTTGCCCAGGTGCTGCTGCTGCAATGCTGGTGGTCTGTTGCGGCAAGCGCCAGTAGCACTTAAGCCAGCAACATCTCCAAGGTGAGCAGGGGGTTCCATGCTAATGTCGGGTCCCACTACGGCAGCTGCTGCTGCTGGTAGGCCACTCTGCTGCTGCTGTGGTGTGCTGCTCGGCTGCTGTGGTACCAGCGACTGCAATAGCTCCTCCTGCGGCTGTTTTGCTTCAGGGTCCATGTTGGCTGGCTGTTGTGTGCCTTGCTGGGCCTCGGTCGCTGCTGAATCACCTTGCTGTGCTGCATGTTGTACCAGGAACACTTCTACAGCATCTCTGTTGCTATGCAGCAGCACCCTGTTGAGGAACACAGCAACATAGCAGCAGATAACAGGAGGGGTGCGTCAAGCAGACACTGTAAGTAACACCTGATCAAGTGGCATCTCGGCACTGCAAGTATGTTTTCAACTGCCATGGGTAAAAGACCCTGATCAGATATTGTGCAGGGGCAAGCCACTGCAGCCGCCACAGACCTTTACTTCATGTTATCTTCCCATGACCCCCCTCCCGAGCACACCACCACCTACCTGAACCGCTGTGCCAGTTTGCCATCTTCCATCTGCTGCATCTCTGGCTCCGGGACCTCCAGTGTGGTGCCAGCGGGTGCCTTCACGGCAAAAATGGTGTCGTTCCTGCAATGCCGGCAGATGAGGCAAAGGCAAGCAGGGGACGCATACTATGTCAATATACAAGCTGGTAGTTGGCAGCAAGAACTCCACAGATGGCTGGATGGAGAGCAGGTTATGTAACAGGTCTGTCCACTGGCAGATGATTTCCTTGATGTTACTGCTCAAGCGCAGATGACCTGGCATTCCTTTGGTGTTGTGCCATATACCCATGCCTTACTTGAAGCATGGCAGGTTGATGATGTCCTCGTCTGTGACATAGAAGTGCGGCTTGTTTGCCACTGCCTCTGTCATGGCCTTGATGCAGCTGGTCATTTGGTGTATTTGCTGGTCAAGAACAGCATCGCACTCCTACAGGACAACCAGGGAGAGCACAAGCAGCAGATGCAGGTCAGCAACGTCACACCACGATGAAGAGCTGCACAGGTGCTTACTCACAGGCGAACCTTCGGTTTGGACCGGAGCATTTCAATCTCAATTGCATATGGTATGAAGCAGTTGCGCCAGGGCGATGGAGATGGGCAGGCCACAAGGTAATGCCAGCATCACAGGGCCCAGTAGTGAGTGCTTGCAGAGTGCTGCTGATCTCTGATACCCTGCTTGCCACTCTTACTCTGAGTCGTGCCATCTGAGCTGTGAGGAGCTCAACAGCTCGCTCATCCTCATCATGCTCAGGAGTGCTGGAGGGGACCGCCGGCTTCCAAATAATGTTGTTCTTGCTCTTCTTCTCAATCAATCCAACACCCTCAAGCACATTTGTGATGTCATAGATACGTCGCTTTTGAACCTGCATGTAAATTATGACAGCAGGTATGAGGCAAACGTGCTGAGATGTGATGAAGGCCAACAGATACATGCAGCATAGTAAATTTTGGTCACCAAGATGCACTTTGCTTTTGACTTTTCAAAAACGTGGCGAGTACAAGAGCAGGCTATCTAAAACGCCTCTTATTCAACAACTAATTACCTGTAACATATCTGCTGCATGGTTGAGATCCAGGACTCCATCATCTGCCTTGTTTATGAGCTGGATGAACTTCTTTGTCAACATGCCAAGCGAACTATCATACCGGCAGCCAACAACCTGATTGTACCCTCCGGGTGACCCGCCTGTAGCACAGGAGCACAGTTCATAATGCACAGACAGAGTTCGGCTGTTCACATCAGCAGCTACTGCACCCAGCCTACTGTTGTCCTGCAGCAATAGGCTCGAGCAGTTGAGAACTTCACCCTTTGAACCAGCACGCAGGCCCTCTAAAAGGTTCACCTGCTTTGCTTTGATCAGGACTGCGCTGCGTGATACGGCGACTTGTTTTGCGCTTGCCACTGCTTCTTGCCCCCCAGGTATCCCCATCGCCGCTCTGCACAAGGAACACACGTAGTGTTTGCCATCATGCAGTAGCAAGCTAGCGTTCTCAAAGTGAAAACGCATAGGCAACGAGATCAAGGCAACACAGAGACATCCTTCGAGGCAGTATGGCCCACCTGGTCTGCTGGTTTGCGCCGATAATCCATCAGCTGCTAGTCTTTCGTTGCGTGTGGTTATCCCTAGGTGCTCCGCGCGGTTCAAATGCCGCAGCAGCTCGCTGTGTTGTGCACAGACTCTATTTGGCGGAAAGGCTAGCACGGCTGTCACACCCGAACGGCTGAGAAGCCTCTAGCTCCTCATGGGACAGTTTTTGGAATACACTGCTAATCTGCAGTGACCTGCAGAAGGCAGAGCGATCCCGAACGGCCTAGCTGTTGTTGGAAATAGCTGCAGTGGAAAGGAACACCTGTCCGACACTCCTGAGATGTCGTTGATATGACATGCCAGTTGCTTGGAGGCATATGCGACTGGGTGGGCTTCCGCGCCAATGGAATGATATATGAGGTAAAAGCTTATACCAAGCCATTGCGCGCCCAATGCTATTAGCCCATCACTGATATTCTTTTATACTTTGAGATCTGTTTTAAGCCCTGTCTATGATCGGCGTTCAGCTGCAACCGATGCATATCGCGGGCACTCCTGCTCGCGCTCTTGGCGTTGCATCTAGGTTGTGCTTTGCATCAATGCATAGGCAATTCAACTGGTCGAATCCAGCATGCATGGCTGTCGATGATCCGCCGGATTTGGTGTATCAATCCGTCCTATCCTCGCCGTCCTTGGCCGTGCTGCTGACACACCGCCGTGCTGCTTCTAGGCTGTACACCACAACCTACAGGCCTGGCCTCACCAAACCAACAGCAAATCTGCATCAAAATGCGCCAGGTAAGCCACGGTATGTGAAAGGCAACACTTGCTGACTGCAAGTCAGGTATTGAGGTCATCCACAGTGCTCCACGTGATCCGGTCGGACTGTGGCTATGTCATTGGAACTTTCCTCGAAATATAAGTCACAGGCATATTGCTCTGCGTGCAACAGACTCTTGTCAGTGATAACCAAGCAGCAGACCTGTCATGTCAATGACCACCGTGGCCAGGCAGTACTGCTACTACTACCATTCGTAGTTGGGACTGGAGCAGCAGGCAACCACCAATCACCACAAGATGAGGTCATTCATTGTATTGATTTTACTCACTGACAACAAACCATATAGCTCATCCGGGGGTCTGCTCAGCCCAGCCTGGGCATAGAACCCCCCTGTCTACCCCCCCCCCCCCTCTGCACAGACGCTTACTTTCGAGTTCATGTTGCAGGAGCAAATCTTTGTGCGTTGAGACCGTCTGGAACACTGAGCACACAAATGGCTCAGCCTGCCAGAAACAAAGATGCACCGTACCGCTGCTTCTTGCGTATGGTCACCGCATTGCACAGTATCAAACACTGGGTCAGAGATACAAAGTTTGTATTAATTGAACTTACGATAGATGGTCAATTTTCCTTGCCTCTGTGCTCGTGCCATGGGCAACGTCTATGTTATTTGGAGATGATCGTGTCTATATTTCAGAAATCTTGATGAGTAGCAGTTGGGTCGGCAAACAGCAGGTGCTGCAGCTACACTGGAACAGGAGACCAGCCTGCATTGCGCAGCGGCGTGAAACGTAACAGGACGCCAACAGCAGGGGTGGAGGTTGGGCAGCTGCACCACAGGCCACTGAAGAGGGGGCACTCAACCAGGCCTGCTGAGATCAGCTACAGGGAGCTGGAGGCACTGGCTGACACAGCCTTGGAGGCAGCAGACAGGCATGAGCTACCCTCAATGGTACGGCCCTTCTATCTGCTATGGGAGAAGGATGCATTGGGCCAGCTGCTGCGGGCAGCCAGCCGCCGTGCGGAGCTCATGGGGAAGCTGGATCAGCTGTTGCAGCCCATTGTTGGTGCCATACAAGGCCCGTCCTACAGAAATACGGGGAAGATGTGCCAGGAGCCAGCAGCTGTGCTGATTGGACTGGTTTGGGCTGGGCTGTATGCCCTGGAGCGCCACAGGGAGGATGTGGCTGCAAGATCAAATGGATAGTGCCAGACCCAGGGGATGACAGGTCAATGTGTTTCCAGGGGCTGACATTCACTCAGCGGACAGCACTTGCTGAGGCGCACAGGGGACTGCATTACCATGACGGAGTGGCCCCACCCAGGAGTGGCAGGAGATGATTCAAGGGTGCATTTGGCTGTCGGGCTCGGAGCACCCTTGAGGGGGGGGAGTAGTGAAACAGTTATTTGTACAGTTATTTTGTTGACTGCGGCCAGTCAAGCTGCCACAGCACAGATACCAGTAGCTGAGCTACTGACCGACATGCTGGGTCACTGACACGGTGGCTTGTGATAGCTGGTAACTTATCAACCGGGTTGGTTTGCCATGGTTGGCCTCCTTGGCCTGTGCGGCACAGCATCAGACAACACACAGCATGATCAGCACTTGCATCCCTGATGCAAACAGATATATAGCATGTGTCTGTTGCATAAGCAGAGTCTCTTTCTCCACACATTTTGACACGGTCACTGGGTCAGTGGGGTTGGTACAAAGCAGGACAAGGACGGCAACTGCAGGAAAATAGCAAAATGTCGCATTCTGCTTGCAGAAAAGGCTTTTCTGAGGATGACACAAGAAAGTCCAGATCTTGCAGCGTCACTTGCTCTTCACAAACAGCGCAGCAACTCACACTGTAAAAGAGATAGGGCCATGCAACATCGTTTGCTGTCTAGATTTATTTGCCGGACCAGCTTGGGAATATTTTTGCTGTCCATTGCACAAAAAAATTATATACTTCAAAACTTGGCGCCAGATGTTGCTTAACTGATGGTGACTTGCAGTCAACAACCAACGTGGCAATTTTGTCGTCAACTTAACAACAACAGTGGTCAAGGCTTTCCAGGAAGAAAGGAGCCTGACGGTCACCCTTTCCAGCCGCAAGGCCGTTGGGAGTACTACTTCTCTCGGTGGCTCCTCGACAATGATTGTCCACCCTCACGGGGAGAAGTGCCGTCACCCACTCGTTGCCACAGGCCCCGGGTGGCATATCAGTCGACGACCCAACCCGTATGTGAGCACTCAATGAGATACTTTGACTTAATTTGCGAGACACAAGCACCCCATGGTAGCGCTTTTGAAAAGCACATGAGTAGCTGTAAGGTGTTTCAGGCAGCAGTGATAGTACAATAAATGATCTCACTTGAGTTTGCATGAGCACGTCCAGATGTGCATCTGGCCATGTAGTAATTCCAGTGTCATGTTGTAGGATGCCATTCCTCAACCTGGCTTCAACACCACAAGATAGGCAAATGCAACTGTTGCAGCCAGGATTTGGTGCAATTACATCGTGTGAGCATGGGCAGCCTGGCCAGGACAAAGGCATTGTGGGCTGCGGGACGCCTTTACGTAAGTAGGGGCTCTACTGCGGGGTACTCATGTTGCAGGTGTTGAATGCCAGCACAGCCTGAAATAACATGTTGCTCAACAACACATAAAAGAGATAGAGCCATGCCATGTTGTTGAACAGTTTACAGTTTACAGTTTACAGGGCTACGGATTCAATTCAGAATTCCTGTGCAAACTGTGACTAAGCCCATGCGTGTTTGTTGCATGCACACCCTGTAGGCTACTATTCCTGTATAACGCGCCCTGTAGCAGAACTACGTCGGACTTTGACCACAGCCACACGAGTGACACTAACAGTTACAGTGTCCGTGTAATCCCTCACTGTGGAACGTAGGCGGGCCTATATGCCAGATCCATGCCCTCAAGTCCATTAAGTTTAAGCCATCCTTAGTCTTGTCCAGTGCAAGACAGTTACACTGGTTTGAAAGCTTTCATTGGCTTAAGCCTTGTGACGTTGACCGCGTTGTGATAAGCATAGCTGTGCGATTTTTGACAGCCAGGCACATGCGAGAACGGACTCAGGTGTTCCAAAGCGCTGAAGCAGAAGTGGTAGCATCATACACAATCGTACGCGTCTGCAATGTCGTTGGGCAATACTTTGCTGGTTCAGCAGCTCTTAGCCCGCTGGTGCACTTCTGTCATCCCTCGAAAGCAGCGGCTGACGATCCCCAGCACGTCCTTTGCCACCAGCCCCTGTGACAGCAGCAGCTGCTGCTGCCAGGCTGGCGGACACAGCCCCCACCACCCCACCACTACCACTGCTCTGCCCTGTCAATCCTTGATCACTTGAAGCACGATATCTCTGCAATAAGCCTGGGTTCACAGCACCTTGGTCACTGATTGGCCTACCTCTCTGCAAAACCCCTGCTCCACTGCCAGCGCCTGCTGCGGGTGGCAGTCCTCCACTAGCCGATGACATGGTGGCTGCTGCCGCTGCATTGCTGCTGGTGTTGGTAGCTCCTGCTGCAATGGCGGCAAGAGCCCCGCTGCTCTTCTGCTTGATAAGCTTCCTCACAGTGACCCTTGCTGCTGCAGCACCCACAGCTGGGCTGACACCACGTGATGGTGCTGGAGCCAGGGCTAGCCTCAGCTGAGCTGGCAGGGATCGCGCCAACTCAGCAGCATTGACAGCAACCTGGAACAACAGGGAGAACATCAGGTTGGCTGTAGACACACCACAACAAACTGCAAGTGGCATGCAGCGCTGCAGGACATTGTGCAGTCGGTTTTGGCAAGCAAGCATGCCGCAAGTTGTGATGCAAAATCCTAGGGCTTGCAGCTGTTCATTGAACAATTGCAGCCCTCTGCAGTCAGTAGAGCCAAGTTGACACTCACCGAGCGCTCGTTGTCGATGAACAGATCCGTCTCATCAACAATTTCCGCCTGCATCAGCTCCTCAATGACATCCTCAATAGTGATGATACCAATTGGCATGGCCACGCCTTCCGGCCCATTCTCAGGTGTACTGAGTCCACCCATGAGCAGAGGGTTGACACATGTGGGCAGTGGACCACTCATACTCCGAGCATGCAAAGACCCTCTGCTGTTTTGTACTTCCTCAACCCCATCTACACCCATTGCACTCATAGTGCTGGCGTCATGGTGTTGATGGCTTGGCTGGCTGCTGTTATCTAATGGATTGGGATCATACTGCACAGCATCCTGAGCAGGGGCAACAGCATCGCCTGGTACCACGCTATGACTGCCAGGATGCCTGCTGCCAGCAGCCCCTGTGGGGGAGGCATATGCGAAAGAAGAGGTGCCAGAAACTAGCTCCTGCTCTCTGGGTAGCTGAGCTGATGGGTGGTTGCTGCTGCCGTTCACGTTGCTGGCTGGTGCACCTGCTAAGCTACTTTGCTGGGAAGGCTCTGTATATTCTGGCGGCTCTGCTGTCTGTTGTTCTGCATACAGTGCGCTGTAAAGGTTGTCTGCTGCCTTGTTGCCCAGGATCTGCTGTGGCTCATCACCAGCCATCCATGCTCCACCCCGAGCTGTCGTGCCTCCATTGACCCTTGATATGGCTTGCTGGTCCTCTGAATGAATGGGTTGCAGGAGCGGGGAATGGAACTGATGCCTTTCTTTTCGCTTCTTGCCTCCCCGCAGCATGGAACCCAGTCGGGTTGGACTGTCCTCATCCTGCTCACTGCTGAATTCCTCAGCTGCTTCTGCGGCTGCCTTTGCTGCTGCAGCAGCTGCCTCTGCTGCTGCTGCTGCCCTCGCTGTTGCTGGAGTATCTGTGAGCACCACCATATGACTTCTGCCTGTCTGAAACAGCTTGAGCATGTCATACATGGGTGTGTCTGCAGGCAACCTGCAACCAACAGATGGGTAGCTCGACCAACATCCATTCCAGCAAAATGAGTAGCGTATTCCAGCAAAATGAGTAGCTTGAGCTTTGCTGCAGCATGTGGGCACCTCTCAAGTCAGCCTTGTTTGAGCATCAAGTCTGCTTTGCATGATTGGTCATATTCAGCAACTTTATAGACCACATGAGCTACACTTGGCGCCTGAAGGACAAGTAGCACCTCACCTGGGCAGACTCCGCATTCTGACATCACTCACAGGAACCTCCTGATGGGTCTTATACTGCAGCAGCTCCTTGACCAAAATCAGCCCAATTACATTGCTGCGGTCACCACCAGCATACACAGGAATGCGACTGTGTCCACTGGCTAGAATGGAGCGCATGGTTGTGCGATTCAACCGGGCGTCAGCAGGTAGCATGAATACCTTGTTCAGAGGCGTCATGGACCTGTAACACATGGTGTGGATCAGGCGCAGTGTGATCACTGCCAGCCACCCGATGAACAGGCCAGGGCCAGATATGCCCAGCATTGAGGGACTGAACAGCAATACAAGGCCCCTCAGGTCCCTAATGACCCCTGTGCATGTGAAGGGTGAAAACAATAACCTCCTCAGGATGGTTGAGCAGCAAAACAAGTAGCAGCAAAACAAGCACCACATGATGCACCGCTACGTACTTGCGTGCTGTCTTGTTTGTGAGGTCCAGTGCCCCGCAGATGACCTTGATCTCGTCCTCTGACAGGTTCCCTCCCAACCCCTCACTGGCACCATGAATGTCCACCAAAGCCTTCAGCTGACCGCGACTGCAAGCAGGACAGGTGAAACGATCTTGTGTTACGAGAGCTGTTGTGTAGTTGATCAGCAACGGGTTGTGTGCCAAGTCGACAGACTAACTGCAAACCTGCATGCCAGGCTTCACAGTGACACAATAGCTGCAGCCGCCCAAGTTCCTCAGCTACACAGATGGTGACTAAAGCGCCATCAGCAAAATGTATCCTATGTAACCTTAGCTTTGAAATCAATGACCCACCGAAACAGTGCTCTGTGCTCTGCGCCCAGCAAGAAGTCTAACAGTTTGCCGATAGGCCAGCTGATAGGGGAGGTCAGTGCCATCAAGCCACGGACAAGCCATGCGCAGTAGTAGCCAATAGCCAGCCCATACCTTCAACAGCAAGCAAACACATGGGTCAGATGTTGCAGTAGATGTGCTTCTGAAGGTGAACTGTGGCAGCTGATTCATGTGAAAGTGATGACAAATGCCGGCCAGCAGAATGGCTCGGCTGCTGCAATGATCTTTACATATTGTTCAGGGTCAACTGCTACTGCCACAAGCCATCCTGTGGCTATGCTTCTGGTTTCAGATATCAAGTGCTGCTGAGAGGTGTCAGGGCGCACAACTGCCTGATACATGTCCAAACCCACCTGCTGCAGACTGCTTGAGGCAGGATCTCTCCAAAAATCAGCACTGCTGAAACAGATATCAGAATGGCAGTGACTGGGTCAGCCAGGCGGTCCAGGAACAAAGGCAGAGCCTCCATGGCCGCAGCATTGCACAGCAACAATGTCACCAGCAGAAAGTGCTGCGACCACAGCACACAAGCCTTTGTGTGGACGATTGCCAGCGTGTTGTGAGGTAACTACAGAAGAAATGCTGGCGACATACCACTGCTGTGTTGAACGCCATCAACGCTGCAATAAGGCATGAGCAGCGTGGGCACAGAGCGCTTTTGCAGGAACATGCTAAAGCAGCCGCATACCTGGTTGCTGACAATAGGTGTTATAGCTGAGGCATACATCTGCTCCGTGGTGGTGCCACTGCGCTTCAGGACCTCCAACTCCACCAGGTCCATGGACATGAGGCCCAGGGTCAAGCCAGACATGAGCCCAGCCATCATGACCAGGCCAACAGAGATGGCCAGCAAGGCCGCTCGCTGGCCAGGGTTAAGGTTGTGCTCCTCATCACTGTGTGAGTTGATGTCTAGCAGCAAGCGACTGCCCGCCTGAACAGCCAGGGCAGCAGTCCATCGTATGTTCTTCAAAGGCCGGCCCATCCTTACGAGCTGAGGTTCGTGAGACAGCTTGAGCTCTGATGCGATCCTATCATCATTTTCTGAGCATTTATACTGGTCTTTAGGGCGCCTTCACCACCAGCCCAGACGTAGGACGGTGGCACTTCGCTGATTACTGATTAGACATGATCGTAATGGACACCCAATTCTGCATAACATCGCAATGCCACGTATTTTATCACGGCCGCGCCACAGTCCGTTGGCGATGCTCCATAGTTCTCTCAGTACCGGTAATAACAATTACAATCCCGGGCCAGGCTTGCCTGCAACATAATGCGAACATGTTATTCTGTTTATAGCGACAGCTGGGGTGATCATGCTGGTCTTATGCAAACTGGCAAACTGCGTAACCAAGTTGTGAGATGGCACTGTCAGACGATCCCACAGCTGAGCCATCCTATTATGCTGTATTAAATGTACCTCGTGATGCCAGCTACGAGGTAGGCTAAGGCTCAGCCATGGCCTGCACTGTTGCATGGGTCCAGCAGCTGCTCAACAACCCACTCCTGCTATACCGCAGGACATCAAGAGGTCCTATAAGAGTCTAGCACAGGTGTTTCACCCTGACAAGCACCAGAGTGACGAGCTCCGTGACAGAGCTCAAGAGGCCTTCGCCAAATTGCAAGAAGCCTATGAGGTTTGTGCCTCGGTTCAACAGCAACACTTGCAAATCTGCATTGTACAATCGGCTCAAGAAGCCTGCCAACAATGTGCTGTGCATTGAGATATTATGTTGAAAAACTCTGTGGCAGCCGCTGCTGCATCACTTCTGTTGTTGCATGAGAGCCAAGGCCTTGAACAGCAGTACACTTCGGCAGTGGCCTGCTATCACTGGTGCATGGACAGGCCTCAGGCCATAGTGGCTGCAACTGTACAGCCAATGGCATGACGATAGATGTGCAACTGCTGTTGAGCTGTACTTCATCAACCTGTCCGTGTCATGTGCAGGTGCTGTCAGACCCTCAGAAGCGTGATGTGTATGACGTGTATGGCAAGGAGGGTCTAGCTGCAGGGCTTTCAGTCGGCACAAAGCTCAAGGACACAGATGAGCTGCGTAAGGAGTGGGAGGAGTTCAAAGCCAGGCAGCGCAGGGCGCGAGAGGAGGCGATGGCGCAGCACAGGGGGGTGTATCAATGCAAGGTGGGCTTGAGCAGTGGTGCACAAAGCCATGGCGGTGTCAAGCTGGCCATGTGTGCATCATATCACAGGCGACAGACAGTAGCTTGTTGTGCCTGCAGCTGGCTGGCTGTGACTCTGTAAGGTGCTCTGGCATCTGTCCTGATGTGTGTTGTTCTGTGACCACAGCAACTGCTCAGCACAAGTGGGCTGCACTTTCCTGCAGCAGCAGCAGCAGCCATCAGACACACCCCCTGTATACACTCAGCACAGGGTCTGTGAATGATATACTCTGCCTAAATCATCGTTTGTTGTCACATGCTGCAGGTTGATGGCAGGGGCTGGGCACACGGGGACTGGGCGAAGGTGCCGCAGATCAGGATGGTGGTAGTGCAGAACTCCCTGGACCTGTCTCCCACCGACTCAGATGTGCTGCTGCTGCAGGGCCAGGCAGCCCTCAGGGGAAATCAGGGGGGTGGCAATGTGGTAGTAGGGTACAAGCGTGTGCTGAGCCCCAATGATGAGATTGAGGGCAGTGCAGTCCTGGGCCTGCGCAGCTTGTTGACCCTGACCAATACACGGCGGCTAGGGCATTACACTACAGCAGCAGTCAGCGCAAACTACAGCTGGGACCAAGGCATGGGGCTGCAGGTCACCACCAGCCGTCAGCTGTACACCAACACCAGTGCTGCGCTGACGTGGGTAGTGGGGCCAGCAACAGCAACAGGAATGAACTTCAGTATTACACACAAGGGCACCAAGTATGTCATTACAGGGAAGCTTGACCTTGGACTGGTGACATCAATCAGCAGTAGGTTGACGTACCTGTTGACAGATAGTCTGTCAGTCAAGGTCATAGGCAGGTTTGGCACCAGTGGGATAGATGCAGAGTTGGGGCTGGTCAGGCGGTTTAGCCCCACCAGCAGCCTGTATGCTGGATCAGCTGTGAGCCTGCATGGTGGGACAGCTTTCAAGGTCAGGTACAGCAGAGCAGGCCAAGTGTTTGAGTTCCCCATCCTGTTGACAGGTGACTACAGAGACTTTGAGTTGTTGGCAGCAGCTACCATCATCCCCCCTCTGGCCAGCTTCCTGCTGCTACGGTATGTGATACGGCCTATTCGCACCTGGCAGCAGCGGCGAGCAGAGAGACAGCAGCGATCAGAGTATGCAGGTCAGCTGCAGCAAGCAGCGCAGCGAGCAGCAGCAGAGAGGGCCCTGCTGGAACCTGTGGCCAGGCGCAGGGCAGCAGCAGAAGCAGCTGCTGAAGGTCTGGTGATATTGGAAGCAGCTTATGGCATTCTACATGAATACAGGCTTCATAGAGCAGCAAAGGAAGCAGCAGCAGCAGCAGCAGGAGGAGCATGCTCAGGACAGCAGCAGAGCCAGCAGCAACAACAGCAGCAGCGGCAGCAGGCCAATAGTCGTGATCAAGGGGCATCTGCTCCTGATGGCTCAAGTAGCAGTAGCACAGATACCATCAGCGGCAATGCAGACGCCGGCGGCAGCATCACAGAACAAGAGCTGCCTCCAGGATGGGTAGACGTCACTGAAGCACTGCAGTATCTAGTGCAGAACAGCAAACTAGAGCTCCATGCTGGTGTCTGCAAAGCGGGGCTCATGGGCTTTGCAGATGTGGCCCCCCAGGGTGAGAAGGAGCTGTATGTGGCATACTGCTACAGGCGTCAACTGTTTGAGAAGGTTGTAGGGGATACTGAGTTATTGCGGCTGCCAGGGGCTGGGGAGCCTGTTTGTGAAGCAGCTGTCGCTGATAGGTTGTGGGCAAAATACCGGGCCAACTTCCAGCAGCAAGTACAGCAGCAGTGATGGATTTTTTTCAGATTACAGATTTTTTACAATTGGCTGACAGGGCTCCCCCGCTTCAACTGTAACAGCCTTGATGTCTGCTGTTATGAACGCCAGCATTGGGCCGCAGATACAAGGGTGGCTGCTGCATCATGCTGCCAGCATCTGTTGTTTTGTCTCGTTCTGAATGATTCTTATTCAGCATCCTGTATGCAGCTCTGTTGACAGTATCTGCACCTCAACTGGGCAGACACTGTAGGCGCTTTATATCGCTTGCCAGGACACTTCAATCAATCACCACCAGCCGCAGCTATTCAAAAATTTGAGGGGGCCCAATAATCCCAATAAATCGGGATGTTGACTGTCTGAACCTGTTATGTACTGTTAGTGGCAAAAGGTACAGAATCTTTGTGGTTGCCCACTGGCATCTACTTCCGCTGTCTGTATCAATTTGGCCTCAGACCTATTTAGCACGAGGATCTTCAAGCCAGAGTGATCGTCAGACTGTTTCACATCTGAATGAGGCAACTGTCTTCATCGGATGAAGTTCATCCGGCTGTTGAAATGAGCGCATGCACGAACTCGTACCGCTGACGACATGTGGGTTCTTACGCCTATGATAAGTGCTGCTAGTCAGCATGCAGCTGAAGACGGCACTCTGCAGAATCCAGTGCAGTTCCTGGTGTCTGGTGAAATCAGCATAGGCCGTCCAACGAAGAAAGGAGGGACGACGGGGAAAGCAGACATCCTCATATTTGGAGAGAGCAGTGTTAGCACCTTGCATGCCAAGCTCACGGTTACACCCTGGAGGCAAGGAGCACATGGTCAGATATACATTGCAGGTGAGCAGCAGCAGTGCGCATACTGTTGCTCCTGGACTGCTCCCCAGCAGCATTTGTGCAAACGTGCAAACTCTGCAGAAGTGCAGTTGTTCTGACGCCACTAATAGCGCTCCTGCAATCATGCACTTACATGTTTGTACCAAGCAGAGTGGCAGCTACAACAACGCAGCCAAACCAGAGCTGCCTAATATGGCTGTTTGCTGCGTTTCCTGCACACAGATGAAAGCAAGTATGGCACCTTTGTGAAGCGGCAGCAGCAGCAAGCGGCATCAGAGCAGCGATTACCATCCAAGCAACCTTTTCAGCTGCAGGCAGGAGACATGCTAAGGTTTGGCACCAAGCGCTGGTACAAACTGCAGCAAGTGCCCATCAACCTTTGTGTAACAGGCACAGCGGCATCAGATCCACAAGTATCCGCCACAGCAGCAGCCTGTAATGCAAACACAGTAGACTCCTGCAAGGAAGGTGCAGCGACACACTGTGTCACAGCAGATGCAGATGTGCTCACACCAGCAGTGCTGTACAGCTTGGTAAATAGTTTACCTGTTATCACACCGCAGTGGTTGACAGCAGTAGCTGCAGGCAAAGTGTATGCACAGGAGCTGCCTGAAACGGAGACATATCCCCCAAAGCAGCTGCAGCTACCCAGCTTACAGGGCGAGCAGCAGCAGCAGCAAAGGTTGCTGGATGTGGTCACCTGGAATATGCCTAGTGATGATCTGCTTGCGAAGTATCAGTTGGTCTTTCCACCTGGTCATCAGGTAACACAGTTCAACTGCTTGTGTTTTACCTGCTGTGCCACACCATTCCCTCTGCTGCTCACTGGTACTGCATCCTGCGCCAGCCACTCAACGTATCTGCCAATCAGCAAATAAGCTAAGATCGTCTTGTGGTTTTCAACATGTTAT
The DNA here is from genome assembly GCA_018290735.1 of Coelastrella sp. MACC-549. Taxonomy (NCBI): domain Eukaryota; kingdom Viridiplantae; phylum Chlorophyta; class Chlorophyceae; order Sphaeropleales; family Scenedesmaceae; genus Coelastrella; species Coelastrella sp. MACC-549. Next base: position 39,399 of record JABEVS010000102.1, read on the forward strand.
GCTATTGCAGGAAGATTTGGTGCATGCAGCTAAGCACTTTTGCAGACAGATATTGATCAAGAACAGCTCGCTGTCTCATGATCAACTGGCAGCAGAGGAGCAACAAGCAGCAGCAAACGGCAGAGCAGCGGTGCTGGTGCTGCCAGGATCAGCTGCACCACCTCCTGAGACTGCAATCACCGTCATCAATGAGCAGCAGCTGCTGGTTGCTCTGGCGACGGCAGATGCAATCATACTCCAAGCTGCAGTAGATGCATTCAGACAGCAGCAGCAGCAGCAACAGCAGCAGCAATGCCCAGCAGCAGCGGACTCTGAGGATCTCACAGAAGCTGAAGAGGAAGAGGCAGGTGTTATTAAGGAGGACGAGTCGCAGCTAGAGGCTGTCACCCCTGTTATACATGGCGGGAAACAGCTGCAGCAGAGGACATCCGGGAGACAGGGTGCAGGTGATGATATGAGCGGTGCCTCTGTGTCAGCAGTGCACTGCAAACGATCACACCAAACAGCAGCACCTACAACAGTCATTGGTCCCGCTGGGTCCTGACAAGTGGGTGTCCGGGATGACCTGCAAACCTGATGACGAGTGCAGCTTCTGCTTTATCCACAGTGACATGCAAGCGTGGTTGCAGCGCTGTTGACCCCACCTTCACTGCTGCAGGCAAGTCCCCAGCCAAGTCTTCGGCAGTCAAGCAGCCACTGCAGCTGCAGACCACTGGCACGCCTAACCAGGCCAGAGGGAGCAAGCGAGCAGCAGCAGCAATGGAGAAGGCAGCAGCTGCAGCAGCAGCTAAGACTCCTCCAGGTCGCAAGCGGCGAAAGACAGCAGCAGCAGCAGCAGCAGATCATGATGAGCTAGTGTTTGTGGATGATTCACCGATTGGGGCAGCTCCACAACAGGCAGGTGCAACATGGCATGGTGATAGTGTACCTACTGGACAACAGCCACAGCAGCAGCAGCCACAGCAACAGGGTGCTGCAGGGACTTCAGCAGGTGCCACTGCCGCTCCACCTCCAGCTGTTGCAGGCTTAACTCAACTGCAGGAGGGCATCTATGTTGCTCCGCTAGTAGTAGCACAAGCACCTCCAGCAACAGCAGTCCCAGCAGCAGCTGCTGCGGGGGACTCTGCTGTGCCCACTGTCAATTTTAAGGCGTTCAGACGGAAAGAAAGTCTGCCTGGATACCCCTCAGCAGAGCAGCAACAACAGGTCAATGGTCAGCAACAGGTCAACGGGCAGCAGCAGCTGCAGCAGGTTGTGGTTCCAGTTGAGCCATTTGATGCTGCACCCAAGGGTCTGGATGTTGATGCCTTCCTGAAGTGAGTAGTGATGCTGAGTCTTTGACAGGACTTCTGCACCAGCAAATCATGTGGACGTGTTCTCTGTGTCAGATAAGAACTGTGCAATATGACATTGCCCTGTGACCGACTGATGTGGTGAGTGCTGCTGCTGCTGTCCTCTGCTATTCTACCTGTAGGGACGAGCGCGCACGTTTAGACCGGTTGAAGAAAGCTGATGAGCTGTTCAATGCCAACCTGAAGCCAAAGACGCTAGCCAAGTCCCAGGGGGCTGGAGCTGCCGCTTCTAAGCCTCCAGCAAAGCGTAAGGCACGTTAATCAGTAGGCATACTCACAAAGTAGCACAGCAGCAACCACCTGGGCTCAGCCACAACACTGCTGTCAGCATAGGGTTGCTTCGTGGCCTTGTTCAGCAGGGCTGCTGGCAGCCCATCTCACTTTGGCTTCTGAGCTACTGGTCATTTCACAGCAACCCACAAGGCAGTTCTGTGCAACGCAGTGTTATGACAAGGCATTACTTCGACTCTTGTGGGAGCCTTCACAGCCAATGGCTGCTTGCCTTTCAGGCTTCTGATTGCATAGCTGTGCTGATTTGCAAGTAGCTTGAGCTCAAGCACATCTTTTCAGTGCGTTCCTTATGGTGCAAATATGCTGCCAAATGCATATATACCATGATCATGGATGGGTGCTCTGTGAGGCATTTCCACTGCCTGGGTGCTTACGCTGCCAGAGTGCAGGGGTCATGGATCTTATCCCCCTGATTATGCCGCAGCTGCTGTGTTCGTACACTGCAGAGTATCACAACAATTTAAAAACTCTTCAAATGGTAAATTCTGAGTCGTTGTGCTATTATTTGGCTTGTTGTGCATTATGGATCATCCCAACATGCTGGGGCATTGTTCATCAAATCGCCAGCGGTTTGCTAAGCGATGGCAATGCCCCTGGGTTGATTTTTACTCCAGACCACCGGTTGGTGTCAGTAACGCTTGCAAATATTGAGTGCAGATGTTTTTTGGTTTCATGTAGCATAGCATAGCATAACATAGCATAGCATCATCGCATGCTGCGCTGGTCAGCACAGTGCAGACTGCTGGTATTGAAAAGATCGCTGGATCAAGGGTCCTACATGGAGTGCTGCGCTATTAGACACCTGCTGCATCAGAATTATCGACTCAGCGCAACAGCAACCGACTTTGCAGAGGAAGTAGTGCGGACTTAAGCTGCTGTGAGCGCTGCATGGTGTTTTCTGGTGCTGTGTTTGTGCCCCCGAGCTGTGAGTCCCGCCACAGCCTCTGCTGCCTCTTCATGCATCTTCTCATGATCAGGCAGCAGGCCAGTCTCAGCCATACGCGCAGCAGCAGCACGAACAGCTGACATGGCATTCGGCAGGGTCTTGAAGTAGCGCACCTAGGCAGCAACAGCAGCGACAGCAGTTGCCACTTGCATTATTGCTCTGTTTGATGTCGGTGCAAACTGCCAGAAGCACATAACACCTCAGTTTCACTGCTGCATGTGCCAGTCCATGAGCTTGCACAGTCATATGCCAGGTGAAGTGTCTCTTACCAGTGCTTTGGCGCCCTCCTTGAGTTTTCTGTCCACACTGCCATCGGGCTGCCAGGCATACAGACCAAACTCCATGAGGTAGCCAGCGTTCCATTCAAAGTTGTCAACCAGCGTCCACCAGTAGAAGCCACGAACATCAGCACCATCAGCTATGGCACGGAGTGTCTGTCGAACACAGGATTAGCAGGTCAGGCAGCGACAGTCAGTAACCTTGGATGGAAAGAATAGTGTGATTGCCTTGTGGGGCTCTTTCAGGTTGCTTGCAGCTTAAACAAACTATGATTGAAGGTCACCAGACAGGGTTGAGGGCTGGCCAACTGAGAGAAGTCGATGACCAAGCAACTGGAGTGAGGGGAGAAGTCAAGGCCCAGGCTATGATGAGTTGCCCATTGAAACAGGCATCAACAGTCTATCAAGCTTACCGCTCTCATATACTTGTCAATCATGGTCGCCCTGTTTGCATCACTGCGGTCGGCAATGCCTGTTTCAGTGATGTATATGGGTACCTTGTACTCGGACGCCTACAGGAAAAAGGCAATGATGGCAATGTTGTGTTGACACTACTGGCCATCGATCTGGTGCCACATCAGCGATTCACCACAATACAGCAGGGCAAACATTCTTGGCTCGGTTCACAAATTTGGCGGTATGTACCTTGGTCTGCAGCCGGCTGTCAGACGCTTGTATGCTCACAACCCCAGCAGGCTGCAGAGAGCAGACAGTGACCTGCATACCTGTATGAGTGAGTCGTAAAGTCCGTCAGCGTAGATGGGGTAGTACATGTCTGTCATGGTCTCACCAGGCAAGCACCATGGCTTCATGTACCACGTCACAACAGACCTGCAGGACACAAGCCCGCCAACAAACATGTTGGGCAGGAGCATGACAGGGTAGGCAAGCTGTATTCTTCCACCGGCATACTGCGTGCAAATGTGTGTTGTGTCTGTTGTTTTGTGTCTATCAAGAATGATTCTTTGTCAGGGTGGAAGTAGTGCATGGCAGTCAGACAAGGCTCATGCAGCGGGTTGGAGCGGTGGTGGCAGGCAAAGCAGACTTGATTGTCTGCAAAACCTCCATAGCATATCAGCACATGCTTATGCTGCTGATATATAAACCTAGCATATGTTCTTACTATCGACTGCTGATGAAACGCCCCCCTCATTTCTTAGGTTTGTCCTGGTCAGCTGTCATGGGGCTGTTGAGGGATGGCCTCACCTGCTGTAGTAGTTGACTCCAAACCAGTCAAAGGGTGGCTTGCCGCCAGGATGCTGCCACTCCAGCCACTGGCCCAGCACAGGGATCTTCCATGTGAACCTCCCGGTTAGCATGAACTGGTGCACGAGCTCATAGCCCCACCAGTAGTTCATCCAAGAGGCAGCATAGCTGCAAGCAGCAATAGGGACATGGAATGCCGAGTCAGCTGAAGTGTAGAGGACGTGTGGTATATGCTGCTGAGGTTTAGTAGAATCCGAACAGAAAAGGATGTTGAGTGCTTGTCTGGGTCTCAGAAGCAGCGTTGAGATGATCGGATGCCTCAGCAAGTTTGTTGGCTGTGCACTGCATCACTTACTCTGCTAGCAGCCTCAGGATACGAGGACCAGTGGCCAGGAACCTGATGTGATGGTGCACAAGGCCAACCTGCAGGAACAGCATACACAGCAGCAGCAATCAGCACAGCACGTGTTACGGACCACCACACAGATACTGAACCTGTTTTGAAATAAAGCTGCAGCCACATTGTGCTCACATCAAGATTGTACTGCGCCTGGTGCGTGACAGTACTTGTTTACATCTGATGTTGAGCTTGTGGTCCAGGCAGCACCAGGTGCCACTCACTGCAGGACTGGTGGGGAACACGAGGCCTGGAACAAGCACCAACCAGACACCAGGTGCTGTCTGTACTCATCCCTGGCATGCACACTCCTCAGCACTAGTGGCACCATTGGCAAAAGCCTGCAGTACCTGCTTGGCTGGCCACACAGCCCATCAGCTGGTCACAGAGAGTAGATACCTACCAACAGTGATTTGCCAATGGGTGTGCGTTTGATTGCCTCATAAGCCTCACAGTGTGCCTTGAGCATGTTGAGCAGCACATGGCCCGCTGTGATGCATGACAAGATCTTGCCCGGAGGATGCATGCCGGTGATCCAGCCAAGGAACATTGCACACTGCACAAACAAACGAAGGGCCAGCTTTTTGTAACACAGGTCTGGACGTCAGAGCCACAGCTAGTGTGCTGGTGAAAGAGCCTGAGTGTTGCTCGGACAAAGCAGGACTGCCTGCCTGTAGGTATCCGAGTAGTGCCCAAGAGAGGGCATAGTGTCATATTCAGCAAGCTAGACAGCAAAAAGGAGTATTGAAGTGTCAAACAAGTGTCAGCACTTACTGTTGGCTCGTTGAATGTCGCCCAGTACTTGATTCTGCTGCCAAACAGCTCTACTGCTTTGATTGACCACGACACAAAGTGTGCGATGTTTTCTTCCTTCTCAAAACCACCCAGGTCATCAAACCACTGCAGCACAGCATAAGCAGCAGCAGCAAGGCCTCATTAAGGCCTAGAACCCAAAGTGGTGTTGTAGTATGTAGCGAAAGTCATGGGTTGCTGCTGCCTAGTCTGCTGCGGCTCTGAAGTCATGAGCATTACTAATGCCTCAACGAATTTGCTGTGGTACACGGCAGAAAATTGTTTAGGGCATATGATCACATCCTGGTATACTCCTGGCGCTTGGCATTCTGCTTGAGCATGCTGTGCAGTGGCTCCACCTGTGGGTGAACAAAATGGTGTAGTGTTGCGTTGGGTATGATGCCAGCTGCGTCCATCGCGTCAAAGATCTTGTGATACCTGATCAGGCGGCAGTGAGCAGTCTTGGCAGTTGACCGGACCAGGAGAGGGGCGGGGGGAGGAGGGGGAGGTATGGCATTTCAACAGCTCACAACACTGAGCCCTGGGCATCAATGCTTGCAGTGTTCGGGCTTGGGAGGCAATCATTGAATCAAGTCAATTGCTGTTGCTTGTCAATGCGGCCGAGGATGCTTCTGACTGACGAACTGGCTGCAGCGCAATCTATCGCATCAAGTTCCAAGCAGTACCCCAAGCAGAACGACTGAGGGCTGCTCGGGATACTGCTGTTATTCCTCACCTGTCTACTGCATCCATGTCTATTTGGCCCTGCTTTGGCTCCACACGCGCCCATTCTATTGACAACCGGAAAGCGTTGCATCCAGCCTCTTTGGTCAGTCGAATGTCCTCCTCATACCTGCACGCAGGCAGTTCAGACACCAGTGGACTGGACAGTGCACTGGGCAGAATCATTGGCCTTGCCAAGGACCACCGCATTCTGCATTGTGGCACCATCTCCACATTTGGCGCTGGATTCCAGTAAGTTCACAGCTTTACGCTTCACAGAGCGATGCGATAGTTGCATGTGCATGCAGGTATGCTGCTCAAAAGCATGGGGTTTGGAGGTGTTTTGACACGCTGCATGTTGCATCGGTGAGAGCTGTGGTGCATTTTCCTGCTTAAAATTGCAATTCACAACAAATGAACAGCAGCCCAACGGTAACTTCAGGAGGTCAACGGTTGAAAGCCTTCAACTTGTTGAGGTTGTGCCAGGGGAGAGCTTACCTGCTCCAAGTGTCTGGGCAGTTCTCCAGCACACTGTAACTTCCGCTGTACCGGTTCAAGCCGAAAGGTAGGGCCTTGAAAGGAAACTTACTTTTTATAAAGTTTGTCCAATTAGAGTCCTCATCGCCAGAGTTTTGCCACATTGAGATCGCAACTCCTTTGTGAAAGATATCATCTGTACCATCAGAGTTGACAACACTGCCGTCCCCGGAGGACATGGACTTTCGCTTTGCTAATCTGGTTTCAACCATCTCAAGGGTATTTCTTGAACGTCTACGATCTAGCTGCTCTGCATTATGCTGCCACCAAGCTATCTATGACTGGAAGCAGGACACAGTTGGGCAAAGCAGGAAGGCCAGGACGATGGGTAATACAACTGTCAACTGTCAGAAAGCTGACCGTTTGTCAAGTGCGATGCGTGACCGAGTACCTAGGTGCCGATCTGACACGCCTATAACATTGGGACCGATTTGGGGACCAGAATCAAATTCAGTCCTGCGCCAAGTGTCTTCTGTCTGCATTATATGTATTCCTGTTTTTTAAAATGCAACATCATTGCCTCACAAGGGACCTGGAAAACGCCGAGAGCCCTAGTACAGGCTGTGTGGAATGCAGCTCTGATCGGATGGTGACTGCATATGGATATGAGTTCAAAAGCAATTGTGTATGGTTTGGCATTGTAAATCGTCTGCAGTGCCCCGCCCGCAGCCTGAGATAGTCCGTCAAGGTACCCCAGTTGCCAGCTGACTTGTCCTGCGAACGCATCCCGCCCTGCGGGAAGGCAAATGGCTTCAATTGAAGCATCATTGGTTCTAGATGCCGCGCTAGGCCGTGTTGTTCAGGTGAGGTGTGGTAAGGTCCTCTGGACTACCCCTGGCCTTAGAAGGATATGTGCCCCTACACCTATGTTTATCCTCTACAACTGCACACACAGTACTTGCAGACCAGCATTCCCAGGCTCTGACAGGGCCTGCTTGGCACTGCAGGTTCTGACGCCCTCTTTGCAGGAATGGGACAGACGACAGAAGTTAGTTGATGAACATGTTGCCCTGCTCTCCAGGCATCTCAATTCACCGCATCCGATACAAATATCTACGTTTGGCAGCTCACTCAGCGGTTTATGTCTGGCAAACAGCGACATAGACCTCGGGCTGTTTGGCCGTGTCCATGATTGTGTTTTGGAGGACCTGAGGCCTCATCAGCAGCAGGGCTTGTTGCGGTTGGTGCTGAAGGCAGTGCACGCAGCAAAGCTAGCTAAAAACCAGGTCAGTGCAGGTTGCAAGTAAAACAGCACAACGGCAACAGTGACAGCAGCATCCAAGTACTCTATCCCGAGCAGGGTGCTTGACTACATGATGTATGCGTGGTTCACAAAGACCTGGTCTGCCAACCACTGCAGTCAGTAAACACTGATCCCACAGCATGTTTGCATATGCAAAAGCATCTGCCTGACTGACATCAACAGCTGGCATGGCATGCGCTTGGTCAGAAGGCAAACCAGCAAGGCATCGCTGCCTGTGATGCACATGATCATGCAGCAGGTGCAAGCCATCTGGGGTGCCCGTGTCCCAGTGCTGAAGTACACCTGCCGCCTGTCAGGCCTGGACTGCGACATTTCCCTACAAGGCACAGGTGCCCTAGTCAAAGCCAGATTCATTCACATTCTCAACAGCAGCAGTAGGCAGCTGCCAGCCTTGTACCGCCTGGTAAAGGTCTGGGCTCAAGCCCACGACCTCAATGACGCTTCCCGCAGCACCTTCAACAGCACAAGTCTGCTGTACATGACCGTATTCTACCTGCAGCAGCTGCAGCTGCTGCCACCCCTGCAGGAGTTGGTCCCGCAGGAGCTGCTGCTGCAGCCAGGTGCGCGACTGTTGCAGGGCCGCAACAAGCTGTTGTGGGAGGAGCCTCAGCGCCTGCAACAGCTGCTGGCGGCAGTGCAGGACAGGATGCGGGCGTGGGTGGCACAGCAGCAGCAGGCGGTACCGGGGCTGAGTCAGCTGCTGCTGGGCTTCTTTCAGCTGTGGAGTGGTGCGCTGACTGACTGGGTGCTCGGGCGGAACAGGTGCGATGAGCAGTGAGGTGTTGATTCACTGGAAGGTGCAGCGCATTGGCAGCAAGGCAGCACAAGCATTGTATGTGCTACCATATTGCTGAGCTCTTTCACTTGTTGCGATGAAACTCTATTCAGGCAGCAGGCGGCAGCACCACATGTAACTGCCAGGGATCATTCATTGTGCTGTGGATCTTTTCCAGCAACACCACTGACAGTCATCTAGTGAGCGCTTGCAGTGTGTATGCCAAGAAATGCATCATGGCAACTGCCTTGGAAGGCATGCGCTTGCATGTGCTGAGGAATCTGCCGCTGCTTCTGCTGCTGTTCTTCTGCAGACACCTGCATGCTGACATGTGGCGTGGCGCTTGGGCTCCAGGTACCTTCATGAAGCAGTACATCTTCAGCCTGCAAGACCCATTTGATGCAACAGACTGCCCCGCAAGAGCAGTGGGCAGCAACACAAACACAAACGGCGGCACAGCAGCGTTCATTGCGTACATGTTCAGCAGCAGCAGCAAGGTCATGCAGAGGTACACAGATAGATGTGGGTCGCAGGGGAGCGATACAGCAGCTCAAGGTTCTGGCGACAGGTGTGCTGGGTGGTTTGAAGATTGGGAGCAGCAAGCAACCTCAATTGTAGCACCAGCAGTCCCTGGGGTCAGAATGGAGCTGTGCAAGCTGGTGGCATGGCTCTTTGGCCCCAAGGGTACCCTGCTGCTGGGCTGCTATGAGCAACAGCGGCGGCAGGAGGTGCTTGCTGCTGCCCCTTGGGCGACTGCACCGTTTCCCCAAAGCATGATAGAAGCAGTGCAGCAGTATCAGCGGCAAAACATGAAGCCGGCCAAGCTGCTGACTTGGGTGGTGGAGCAGCTTGAAGCAGAACTTGACAAAGACAGAAACATCCTGTGTTTGAACCAGCTTGGGCTGCTGACTAGGCAGATCTCGGAAGCAGCAACGGCAGCAGCAATGCAAGCAAGAGGAGCCAGACATCATGGGGTGCCTCAGCAACATGCTTCAGCAGCAACAGCGGGCACACAACATGACCTTGCAGCTGATGCACTGCAGCATCTTGCTGTAATAGCAGAAGCCAGCTCCTCACCAGCACAAACACCAAGTGGTGGGGACACACAGCAGCATGACAGCAGCAGCAAAGTGCCCTTGCAGGGTCTTTGTCTACAAGAGCCTGATAGTGAACTGCTCACACTTCAACAACTACTAGCATATGACTTGGAAAATTTGCAGCATAAATGTCGCACTCCCCCAGGCAAGACACCACCCAAAAGGCTGCCCAAAGCAGTCAGAACAGCAGTACAGATGAGTTTGACAGCTGTGGTCAGACGGATATCACACCTCCAGCACCTGCAGGACAGCAGCAGCAGCAGCAGCAGTGACGTCAGCGCTTCCAGCAGCTATGGTTTGCTGGCAGTGCTGCAGCAGCATAAGTTCAGTGAGCTGCTGGAGGATTGGGGCTTCATGACTGATGGCGTTATCTGGAAACAGGTGCTGCCATCAGAAGCCCTGGACAACAATGGCAGCAGCAATAACAGCGCAGCTGACATACAGCAAGACGTGCAGCCTGCTTCTGATGCAGTGGCATCTCAAGCAGCAGCAACAGCACCACATGCAGCTAGGCAACCTGCTGCTGCTGCTGCTGCCTCTGGGAGTGGCAGCAGCAGCAGCAGCACTCTAACGTTAACCCAGCTACTTGCACCTAGAAGCGGTAAACGTAGTTCCCCTTCACAGTCCCTGAAGTACATGTACAAGTTGGTGCGCACTGCTGCCCGGCACCAGCTAGCAGTGGCGCAAGCAGCTGGGCACAGCAGGGACTCCCAGGCTGCTGCCATGGCTTGTGCTGCTGCTGCTACTGGTCAGCCCAAGTTTGCTGCCACTCAAAGGCCCAGCCCTGGTGGTAAACAGCAGTGGTATGGTGTGCTGCGGCTCCCTGAGCTGGTGAGTGTCAGCACTGCTGCTGACGGGTCTGTGACTGCAAGGCAGATCATAACCCCAGGCACTGAGCGGGTGAAGCCTTTGAAAGGTCAGGAGCAGGCCGACAAGGCTGCAGCGAGTGCACTTGCCCGTGATGCATTGAATTGGTTGGGGTCACAGCCTGGTGTGGTGGCAGCAGTGAGGCAGGCAATACAGCTGGTGCAGGAGCAACAGCAGCTGCAGAGCCCACAGCTGATGGCTTCTGTGCATCAATCAGGCCCAAATGATTCGCAATCGCCGCCAGAAAAAGCGCACATTGATGAGTGGGTGGTCACGGGCACACAGCAGCAGAATGGGGGCTCATCAAGTGCTGCAACAGGGGCTGTCGTGACAGCAGCAGGTGTGGCTGCTACTGCAGCAGCCCCAGCATTGACTGGTGAGCCAAACAATCCAGGAAGCAGCAGCAGCAGGTCTACAATGGTTGTTACTGGCACCAGTCATGAACACCACCAGCAGCAAAAACTGCAGCGGCGGCATGGCAAGAAGCCCGCAGTGGCAGCTGCTGCTGCGGGCGCCAACCAGGTGATCAAAGGGCTGGCAACATTGACAATTGCCGACGGCGTTGACGACACAACTGATCCAGCAGTGACAGCTGCTGCTCCAGCATCATCACAGGCGGCAGCAGAGGCGGTGCATGCCGCTTACCGGTGGTTGCGGGATGTCCAGAGTAGCATCAAGCACTTGATGCAGCGGATAGCAGCAAAGCAGCAGACGCTTGAAGCTGATAAAATGCAGCTGGAATCACTGCAGCAGGAAGAGCTCTTGCTCGCACGGCAGGCATCAGCAGACCGACAAGCGAGCAGCAGTAGCAAGCAGTTGCCCAGCACAGGTGCACCAGATGGCCATGGAGACTTGTTGCTGACGTTGGCGATGCAGCAGAGTATGCATCAAATGCTCAAGCAGCTTCGGCATGACGTGAACAATGCCAAGAGTCGGGTGCGCAGCAACACGGACGCGCTGAGGCAGTTTCAGGTCAACCTGTGGAAGCTGCAGAAGCAGGAGGAGGACGCAGTTGCTGCGCTGCAGTCAGCAGAAGGACAGCTGGCGCAGTTGGGCGCTTGACATGTCCCATGTACAATAGTGACCGACTCGTGTGAATTTTGTGACCAATAGATAGACATACAGACATTGACCAAGCCCATTTTCTGTCAGTGTAGGCTGTGTATGATGTTGTGCCCAATAACAATCTTTATGTTGAGTCGGACTTGGTGAATGACTGTGCAGTGCGCATTTGACTAATCAGACTGTATCCAGGTTAGTTGTGATTGATGGGGCTAGCGGGGTGGCAGTGGTCAACTTGGCTCAGCAGTGATCTTCTGCAGGCTCAACTGGGTTCTTGACGGCTGTAGCATCATACCTTTTCATTAATGCATGCGGTGTGTGGCTTGACATCTCGGATGCTCATCTCCATTAGGGGAAGGTCAAGGGATGGACAATGCGCATGCTGGGCATTAGCTTGACTGCCTGCGCCCGGGTGCAATGATGGTTCTTTCATCACTTCTGATGAAACATTCTGGCAAGGTATCAGATACTAATCATGATGTGCACGTGCGTACACGCAATCCAAAAAAAGCCTTGCGATGGGTTGAGATCAGGATATCATCGAGATTGATCATCGATCACTGGCAGTGATCAACCCTTTCTGATCAAGAAAATCACAGCAGCAACCGTTGCTGAGTCAGCCCGTTTGGCGCCAAAACTTACGGACAAAATACGCGTCAAAAGCGCCGGAGAGGCAATGGTAACCTCATTGGGCTAATTCTTGGCATCTGATTAGTGATGAACCAGCTGCAGGCCACATGGAGGTGAGATTCGAAGACCGATGTCGAGTGGCTCCAGGTTCAGCAGCCAGCTGAATGCAACCGACCAGTGGAATGATGCTGCACATCAATAGATCAGTGTGATACTGGACTCTTTGACTCACAGAGTCAACCTGGCGGGTTCAACAGCACAAGCATCAGGATTGACCAACGTCCCTGTGACCTGGGTGGCAGACCCTTTGCGTGTCAACTCATTTGCCAGCTCATCCAAGACGTCTCACAGAGTCAATCCCTTTCATACTGGCTATGGATGGTCTGCCATGTCAGCCTGACACAATTTACTCTATTTTGAACACACCTAACAACATGTCATGCGCCAAGGAGGCCCACACCGTGGCCAAGTCTGATAGGATTGGAACAAACACAGAGAGGTCGAGTCCACTGCAGCACTGCGCAATGGCTGACACTGTGCTGCAACTTGAAGCGAGAGCTGCCTGCCATGCCATGTGATGGTCAGATGAATGACCAGAAACTCCTGAGTGCCAAGCCGTACGATTGCAGCTGGACATGGCAACAAGGTGCACACCATACAGTGCATGCTCTGTAAAGAAGCTGCCCCAAAATGATCAAATGGAAATCTATGCAATTGCCCCAAAGCATTCTTCAGCTAAAATCCACACGCATACTACCCAGGTGCAACAACACTGGCAACACTGAGCTTCCAGCAGTCCAGACGTGCATGCCATGTACCGCTTAGCAGTGCCACTGCCAGTGCAATGCAGTGGATGCACATAAACAAGGCAAGAAGAGAAAGATACAACTACATAAACAAGCCGCTATTCAGGAGCGGAGGCTGCTAGCGCATTGTAAGACTCTGCTCTGCTGTAACTGCCGTTGCAGCGACATGCCAATGATTGCCAGCACTTGACACTGCATCAACTGCCGTTACTCCTTGGCATTCTTAACATGTTAAGCACACCGCATGGTCTTCTGTTGTTCAAGTCACGCATACAGGCCTCCTGCATAATTAATTATTGTGAACCAAAGGCGTCATAGTAGAAGTAGCATCTGACATGTCAGAGAGCATCAGATTCTGTTATCAGCGTTGGCTCAATGCTTCTCATGCATGTGCTGCTCAGAACCAGCCAAGGAATTTCCACCAAGGCCAGCCCACACCCAGGGTAATTGCTAATGACAGGAAACCAAAGATAGCTCCATACAGGAAGAACTCTCCAAGAGAGTTGAAGCCACTGCCATAGAAAATTGCTGCTTGGCCACTGGCAAAGTGTGTGATGCCCCCAAATAGGTTGCCGTTGTATGCCAGGGACAGGGCTGACAGCATGGGCGGGCAGCCTGCACAAGCGTAGGTTAGTCAGCAGCACACAGGACAAGCACACAGAACAAGGTGTCAGAAGATAGCACTGGACAAGGACATGACCCATCTTGCTGGGGTTGTGGCAACGTTGCTGTGGCTTTTGCCCCATATGTGCGGTGGATGCTGTCCTGTAGATTCATGAGATGACAACACGATGCTGTTGCTGTCACCTAAAGCGGTTGAGAGATACACTGTCACCATTCATTGTAAAGTCTATCATCTGTGCAGCCAGGCCCTGTTGGCTCGGGGTCCCGGACCTGATGCCAGCATCATCGCCAGGAACGCTGCATACAGAGCTCCTATGTGTGCTGTCTGGCTGGCAAAGAGGTAGTGCAGCCCAAAGAAGGCCGTGTGGAGGATGAAGAATACAGGCTGCAGGACACACAGCACCACAGCAACACCACACAACACCACTACTAATTGCTAGCTTTAGGTAGACAAAAACGGCACCATCTTTCAGTGAGCAGTTGGTTGAAGACCAAATTATCATGCACTCTATGAACCCTTTGCTGTGTAATGCAGGAGCAATTGAAGCTGCATTCATCCTTCTCAAAGCCAATGCTGACTTGTTAGAGAGGCACCCCTTATCATCAACGTTATGCACCTATGACACCGCTATGACGCCTCACCTGCCAGCCCAGGTTGAGCGCATTGAGTTTGTCCCCCACCATGCCTGCGAATGTGTTGATCAGCCCACTCTCATTGAGGCCATTGGACATGCTGATGAGGATGGCAAACCAGATCAACGTGTCCCAGGCAGGGGTGTACTCCAGGCAGTCCCGCCACGTCAGCACACCTGCAGCAGCAGCAACAGCAGCAGTGGACCATAAGGACACAGCTGCAAAGACCTCTACCACCTGTCTGGTGTGAGCTGCCTTCCAGAAACATTGCTCCTGCTGCTTACCTGTGCAAAGAAGAGTTGCCAGAGCCAGCATAGCCGCCAGCACAGCTGGACAGCCAATTGCCTCCCCAAATATCCACAGCACCACCGCTCCACTGATTGTTGCCAGTGTGATGAGCTCCCCCTTGCTCATGGGGCCCATCTTCTTCAGGTTGGCCTGCGCCAGTGCGGGAGCTTCAGGCGTCTCCTTCAACTGCAACATCAGCAGAAGCAGCAGTGGGAGGAAGGGACCCTGTGTTTACTCGCAGCACAAAGCCACTGCCAGGGGATGGCATGACCAGGAACTACCATGCTAGTGCTGTGCAAACGGTCAGCAAAGGTGAGACTTGGGATGAGGCTATCACGTGAGATAGGTGGTACTGTGGTGACCCAGGTTGCCGCTGAACCATCCGCCGCTGTACTGCCTGACGTGTGTTACCTCTGGTGGGAACATCTTGAACAGCAGTATTGGTGTGATGACCATACCCAGCAGTGCCTGAGGCAGACATCCAACAAACCAGGTGGTCCAGGCATCAGGAACAACAGCACCTGCAGCAAACCAGGACAACACAGGTAACATGTGACAGTTGTAGGCAGATAGACCAGTTATGTGCAGCTGTTAGAGTGTACTGGCCTAGAAAATGTGCACTACATCTGATGCCAGCACACACAACCACGCCCCTTTGAGCAGGAGTTATCTGACATGCCTGCTGAGGCCACATGGACAGGTCCTGCTACTGCAAAATACTGGCCTACATGTACAGGTCGCCACCATGCCTGCTATTGGCAGCCCTCATTCAAGCCTGCATGCTGGCACAGCAACAGTGCGTCTGCTGGTTGCCCTGACATCACTCCATCTGGACTCACCTAGTTCAGCTGCCAGGTTCAAGCACAGCAGGTTCTGAGCTCCACTGGTGAGGAAGAGTGCACTGCTGTAGCTGCTCTGCTGCAACTGGCTCTGCATCAAGAACGCCCCCATCTTCTTCCTGTTACCACTCTCAGGGTCACCATTCACTGACTTGGACAAAAATTTGATGATGGGTACGAAGATCCCGCCAGCACGTGCTGTTGTGCTCGGGAGCGCGGGGGACAAGAACAGCTCAGCAATGGAGAGACCGTAGGCCAGACCCAGGGTTGATTTCCCCATTGCTGAAACGAAAATATTTGCAATGCGTTCACCAAGACCAGTCTTCTCGAATCCTTTTGCAAAAAAAAATGAGATGACAATCAACCAAATGACTTCGCTTGTCATGGCTGACATGGCTTTGCTGAAAGGCAGGGCCTTGGTAGCTACTACTGTACACAGACCTAGGAATGCCCAAGCCCCTACTGGCAACGGCTGCAGTACTAGACCCATGATTGTGCTAAGGAAGACCGAGAACAGGGTCCAGGCTTCTGCAGTGATGCCTGCTGGTGCTGGAACAACAAACTTTACTAAGCAGCCAAATGCAACAGCGACTGCTGCTGGTACTAGTTTGATGCCTTGTAGCGCTGGCGCTGCTGGCTGCTCAGGCTGTGCTGGTTGCATGGGGACCGCTTCTGCTGCTGCATTGGCTGCAATGAGCAGTGGGCGCCTGCTGCTGCTGCTGCTGACGGTTGAGGCATGCTGCTGTGACAATTGAAAAGGCTGCCTGCATGCAGAGAGCAGGTGCAAAAGCAAGGGATTCAGCTGAACATCGTAGGTCACCACACTGCTACCGTTGATGACTGTTGTGTTGGGAATGCTGTGTCAAAGCAGTGTGATGCGGGCATAACTAATCGCAGCAATGGAATGCTTAGGGTTTCTCAGTCAACTGGCTGCCTGATGACAGGTCATCCGGTATTTCGGCTTGCAAGCAGGCATACATAATCGCTCTCATCAGTTACAAAGCTCTGAGGAAATGCATGCCGGCAAATCGAGCGCACGAGTGTGATCCCCACCTTGCTGCCAGCCTGCAGGGTCGTAGCTGGCTATTAACCCGTACGCAGGGCGCTGCCTGGCGGCATGAGGGCGCATTCACCCTTGTATTGAGCAAACTAGCCATGGGGCCAATGCGTCTGCAGACGTAGATCGGCAGCAGGGATTACTGTTGTAGATTGTTGCAGACAGACTATATGCGCTGCTGCTTCACAAAATCAGGCGTTTCACCACGCAAAATTTACATCTGAACAATGTAGTTAACGACAGGCACTGGGCCTCTGGTAGAGGTAAGTAGCCCCCGTCGTGCCCGGCGGGCTTTTGAGCCCGGCAGGTCTCACGACCGGGATCTTCACCTGTAAAGCCACTTTCAATGTCTCCTTGTCCTGAAGTACTTGTATATGGTCACTGCAGGAACCGTGACTCGGAGGCTGGCCAATACCTGCCAGTCACTTGCATGCACCAGCATTCGTTTACTTCGCTACCACTGATCACACAACATGTTTTGGTCGGGTGGGTCGTGCGAAGATGAAAATATACACGTGCCAAAATTGAACCCCGCTGCTTGTATCCAATTTCTGTAATGCGGATGATATCTCAGCCTTACAATGCGCAGTGATGCTCTGGAAAGAGTTGTCTACAAAAACGCTTACAATTCATGACACCGTCTTGCCAGATGCGGACGCTCAACTTGTCATCTCGGAAGGCACAGGCATGTGCCTTCACCGGAAAGCCTCAAAATTCACCTATTAGTTGTATGACACTGTCACAAGGCAGCCGAGTGAAGCAGATGCAGCGGGTGCCCTTTGCCGCCCCATCACTGCAGACAATTGCAGCACAGCAATGTGCTAGGGCATCCAGGGCGGCAGCAGCAGCAGCTGCAGCTACAGAAAAAGGTACATAATTGAAATGTGAGACTTTAATTGTAGATTAAGGTGGCCATTGATGCTCTTCACGATGCAGCAGGAATGTCCTTTCTAACGGGGGCAAGCAGGTTGGAGCAGCCTTGAACCGGCAACGCCAACAATGGCAACAACATAGCAAACGGACACATCATTATCAACAAGACAACGCGATCTGCTGCTTCGTCTGGTCCAGCAATGGACTCAGGAGCATGAGCATATCTCAGCAGCAGCAGCACAGCATAAGTGCTGCGTCTGTGTCCAGTCAGCAGCTGTCTTGATGAGTGAACATCAGTGGCTGCCACTGCTGCTTTTCTGCAGTTGAACAGCTGACAATTCAGCCTATCAAGACCATCTCAGGCACAGTCAAGCTGCCCGGCAGCAAAAGTCTGTCGAATCGCATCTTGCTGCTGGCAGCACTAGCGGAGGGCACCACGACTGTGCGCAACCTGCTGGTGAGTCAGCAGCTTTCAGGTGTTTGCGGTATGCAAATGATAGTGCAGTTGTTTATCTGGACCTCGGGCACTTTCAGCTGGCTGCTGCTGGTCTCACGTGCGCAACAGCAGACTAGCCTGTTGAAAATTGGGAGCTGTAGAGTACAACCATAAAGCTATACAGTATGCTGGTAACAGCAGTGCTGAGTGCCTTCAGACTCTGCACATTCTCCCAAGTGTGTGTTTAGTAATTACTCCAGCATGCCAGCTTATGACCACCAACCAGGCTGCGACGTGTGGTACATTATTCCTCAGCACATTCGCCCTCACCGCACCTTTTCCTGCCCTTGCAGGACAGTGATGACATCCGCTACATGGTTGGTGCCTTGAAGGATCTCGGTGTGCAGCTGGAAGAGAAGTGGGAGGAGGGCATCATGGTGGTGCAGGGGTGCGGAGGGAGGTTTCCAGTACAGGTGATGCGCAGCCACAGGCAGGGGCGGGCCCGCAGCAATGCATGCTCACAGTGTTGTGCTCGTGTGGGCTTTGCACTGCAGTTGAACAGGACACTCAGATGACTGGGCATGTGGAGGTAAGATTGCCCAAGTCTCAACACACTCGTGTGTGTCCTGTGTCGCCAGGGTGCAGAGCTGTTCCTGGGCAATGCTGGTACTGCTATGCGTCCTCTCACAGCTGCCGTTGCTGCTGCTGGTCGTGGCAAGTTTGTCCTTGATGGTGTTGCGCGCATGAGGGAGCGGCCCATCCAGGACCTTGTTGATGGCCTGGTGCAGCTGGGTGTTGATGCCAAATGCACATTGGGTACCGGCTGCCCACCTGTGGAGGTCAACGCTCAGGGACTGCCTTCTGGCAGAGTAAGCCACTTGAACAGTGCAGTAATCTGCAGTTGCTGCTATAAGGAAGCAACCACGTGCCTATGTGCAGCATGTGCAGCCAGAAGGAGAGCATGAAACCCTCCACCTTGCTTGTGTTTTGCCAGCTGCACAAGTTGTTGCCTGCCGTCATCAGCTGCAGTGCTGCCTGACCAGTCGAGTCAATCTTCCTGTCCTGCCCTGCAGGTTGAGCTGAGTGGCAGCGTGTCCAGCCAGTACCTGACTGCCCTGCTGATGGCCGCCCCCCTGGCCACTGGCTCTGAAGGCATTGAGATTGTTATCACTGATGAACTGGTCAGCCAGCCATATGTTGACATGACAGTGAAACTCATGGAGAGGTTCGGGGTGAAGGTGGAGCAGCTCAAGGGCCTGGAGCACATGAGAATTCCACCTGGACAAATGTGAGGGGCATGTGTGGTGGGATGATGAGCGGGTTGGGTGGGCTGTGAACACATGTGCGTATATGACTGCGTCCTTGCAGTTGCAGAGCATTCCAAGCAGCAACATCTCTGCTGCAATCAGTGTGGTGGCGTGAAATTCAAGGCGATTGTGTTCCTGTTGACGCACCTGCTGCTGCTGCTGCACCTGCTGTCCTTTTCACGTCTCAGGTACAAGTCTCCTGGTGAGGCGTATGTTGAGGGTGATGCAAGCTCAGCCAGCTACTTCCTGGCAGGAGCAACAATCACGGGCGGCACAGTTACTGTAGAGGGCTGTGGCAGTGATAGCCTGCAGGTGAGGCACAGGCCACTAGTGAGCACTAGCCCAGGCACGTACCACTGCAGCACAGATACTGCTTTGGGCAGTGATGCTGATAAGATCAAGGGCATCAAGTTCAGGTGAAGGCAATACGTCTACAGCGCAGTGCACTGATGCTGCAATGTCAACACCATCACCCGCGCTCAGGCATTGAACGCAGCCAGACTGTGCAATCTGCTGTTCTTGTTGCTTCAGGGTGATGTTCGTTTTGCTGAGGTGATGGAGATGATGGGCGCCAAGGTCGAGTGGTCACCCTACAGCATCACCATCACGGGGCCAAAGGCGTTTGGGCAGCCATTGAAGGGCTTTGACCATGACTGCAATGACATACCTGATGCAGCCATGACAGCAGCAGTAGCAGCCCTGTTTGCAGAGGTAAGGCTGTCATCATGAGCACTTGCTGGCACTTGGTTGCATGCTCCAGTGATCTAGCCCAGGATTGCGACGTTGCTTGGCTTCCATGGCAGCTACATGATAGCAGCAGTAGCTGGATCCACCTTTGGGTTGTGCAGATGTTTGTCTTGATCGCATGGCAACCACATCACGCACATGAGGTGCAGGTTCCAGCCAGCCAGTTGGTGGCTTGTAACAGCATGTAGCTGCTGCAAGACTGCACTTTTGCCTGTACTGCTTGCTTGCAGGGCCAAACCGCCATCCGCAATGTGTACAACTGGCGAGTGAAGGAGACAGAGCGCATGGTGGCTATCGTGACTGAGCTCACTAAGCTTGGGGCTCAAGTAGAAGAGGGGAGAGACTACTGTGTCATCACACCACCCGCGCAGCTCAAGTCTAATGTTGCAATTGACACATATGATGACCACAGAATGGCCATGGCATTCAGCTTAGCAGCATGTGGTGATGTGGCCGTCACAATCAATGACCCGGGGTGCACACGCAAGACTTTCCCAACTTACTTCAGTGTGTTTGAGAGTGTTGTGGAGCATATATGACGACATCGTACAGCTATTACACCATCTCATGTTGGTCAATCTCCCCAATTGTCCATGGTGTAACAACCATTCCGACTTCAGCACCCATGCGGCATGCGCCAATCTTTCTGTCAGTTGCGCAACTCCTTGCAATAGATCTAAGATAATTTAGCTTTTTTGACTGTCAATATGTACCCTGCAAGGTTTTGTAGCAGTCACTTACCGCAACATGCCATGCAGGTTTTGCAGCAGTGCTTCAATCACAGTATGCTGCAGCACAGTGTCGGTCACTGCGGTAGCTGGCCATTTAGGTGGTCAAAACTTGCTTTCAAAGGAGCTGCTTTGCTACAGCAGTGCTGCACAAAGGCTTTGATTTGTGGCTTTCTCCTTTCTCACCAAACTACAAGCCTTAAGGCGGCCGCCATGACTAAGTTCTTTGCGAGGGCCAAACGCAAAGGTACTACAGTACCCGCCGGTCCAGGGAGGGCGTCGGCAGGAACAACTGTGTTAACACGCTAAAATCAGTCGCACGCGGCGAGGAGAGCGAGGCGCCCATCTCCACCGGTCAATGATGTGAGAGCCAAATGAAGATGTAAAACAGTAGGTTGAGATTCAAAAATATCAGGTAATCAGCATTGGTTCTTGCTGCCGCTAAAGTTGCACGCCTTATAGCGGATCCGCTGTCCGGACCATCTGGAAGGGATACGTTTCAATGGCCGGAAAGCTCAGCTGCTAGCCAGTCTGCAACTCGGGGCAACAAAAAACTATTTCGTACCCCAATGAACACACACCACCTACATGTGTACAGTTTCCGCCCAGCGGACCGTTGCCAAGTGTGCATCACTGATTTCAAGTTGGCAACTGACCGGTTGTCTAGTGGCTGGACGGTGACGCGCTTTCCTGCGAAAGAGCCACGCCATGCAGACAATTCTCTCATTTTTGGTTTGAAGTACGTAACAGGTCTTTCAAGGTGCCACCTTCAAATTCGTAATGACAGTTGAAGGAGGGTGTTGCACTTGAGAGCTGCTGGCCATGCTTGCAAGCAAGTGCCAGTTTCGCACTTTGCCCGTACAGAAGCCTTTACAAAATGATAGTATAGCACCATCCGCTTGTGCACCACTGGTTTGTGCTATACATCACCCTTCTTGGTGGCGCCTGACCTGCATCAACAACTGCCTTGCCCTTTGCCTGCTGAACGCCTTGCACATGTCACCAAAGCCAGTGTGCATCATTGAACTCTCAGCTGACCGTTCTATCTCATTGTAGCCCAGGAAGTAGAACATGTTGCGGTCTATCTCCCTGGGTCGGTCGAGGCAGGGAGTCCAGAGTTTGATGGTGTTGTCAATGCCGCATGAAGCCATCATTGGCTGGTTGGGGTGGCCCGCAATGCAGTTGACAACGTAGCGGTCAGCGCGTAGGGCAGTGACCAGTTCCCCTGCAGTATTGTACAGCAGCAGACAGGTATCTTGGAACCTGGGGGTGGTGGCCGCATGAAGGCTTACCACATGATTTTCTCCTGTATTTCTATCATGAATGGGGCAAACACCTCAGCCACACAAACGCCCCGCCGCATATGCAAGACTCACGTTTCAACCGTACCTGTATACCTGTCCCATACATAGAGCCTGCCATCATCACTGCCTGCCGCCACCATGGTCTGACCAGGACCAACAAAGCTAACATCCTTCACAGTCTTCAGGCTCACATGGCCCCGGTACCTGCAACACCACCCGCATATGCTGGCACTCAACAGCGAACATGACTGCTCAACACCCTCACCTCTGCAGGGCAGCCTGATCACACAGATGAGTGAGCAGTCTACAGATGAGCCACCTGCCTTACCACCAACACAATATCCAACTGCAAATACTCCATTATGAGCTTGCACCAGAGACACAACCAGGTGTGGCTCCTGCCTGGTATGTGGGCTCAATGGTGTGGAGACAATTGCATGACGGATATGTAATGCCAGGCTCTATGCATGCCACTGCTCACCACCCCACTGCTGCCGTCACAATGCCATGATCAACTAGCATGACATGGCCATACTTTGTATATTCACAACTAGGCTGCCCCACTTTGCAGTAGAGAGCAGGTTGATGGTGTACTGACCTGCACGACCAGTTGTAGTGCCTGCTGCTGCTGGCAGTGACAACATCAACTGCTGCTGTCCCAACGGCTGCATTACTCCCAGCAGCACCACCAGCAGCACTGTGGTCACCAATACTGTGCGGGTCAGGACCATAATCTGACAGCAGCACAGGACCCACACTGCTGACAGCACCACAAGCCGCTGCTGCTGCTGCTGCTTGAGATGTGCTGAGCCGCTTGCCTCTGCTGCTGTAGCCACAATCTCCAGCTGCTAAGGCTTCACCAATCTCAAAAATGAGTGGATCTCTCTGTGTGCATCATCACAACAACAGCAGCAGCAGCAACCCAGTATCATGGACTTGACAGCAGGCAGTAGCTGGCACTAGGCCATGACCACAGAACAGCAAATGCCTGCTGTGGACAGCTTGTGCCCGGGTTGGGGAACACTGTTATGGATTGCCTCCGTTGCTGTGAGGAGTTGATTGGCCACATGGCATGACTGATCTGACTCATGGCTTTGCTGGTGGCTGGGTGCAGTCAGCTACACAGGTTTGTGATGCTGATGATGGGCCCAGAAGTGCAGTGCTTCAGGGCCCAGAAAAGCAGCATGCTGTGGAACACTGTGGCAAATACGCCGCTGTGATTGATGCCCAGCAGACTGGAAACGGCACTCCGCGGCAACATGCAAGCACTTCTGAACAAAATACCTCAGATGCTTAATCATGTACAGGTAGGACTGCATGGTTTTGCCAACTGACAGGGCAAATGGGGTTGTAATGTGCTGGATTGCACCTGCCAGCACAGCCCCCTGCCTGCCCAACACGCCAATGATGCCCAGTCGCAGTGGACTGCTGACGCTCAACTGATTGGTGTCATGGCTGCTGACTGATCTCACCTCATCCAGCAGTTCACTTTCATTCATCACCTGATCATGATCATCTTCATCACTCTCGCACTCACTGGCATGATCATCACCAGGACCACTGCTGCCAGCATCAGCATCACCACCAGCATCAACTGCATGCTGCTGCCCACCATGTAGCCGATGAGCATGATTGCTGACATGCTGTTGCTGCTGACTTTGATCAGTTTGCGACTGCAGCTGGCAGATCTGAGCAGCTGCAAGCTGAGCAGCAGCAGCAGAATGTGTGCTGCCATCTTCCAGAGTCATGCCCTGCAGCTGTGTGCAGTACTCCTGGTGCCTGCGCTTCCACTCAGCCAGTTGATCACCAATGATGGACCTCAAGCGGCCACTGTACTGCAGCAACACATCCCGGTGTGCTTGCTGGTATTGAGCTCTCAATTTATCAACCAGCTGCTGCTGTGATATAGCAAGCTGCGGACACTGCTGCTGCATACCCGACCACATGCCAGCCAAGGTCTGTTGAAGCTCGCCTCTGAGGTCAATAAGCCTTCGCCTGCATTCCTCAGCACACGGTGACGAGTCCAGCATGTACAGCACAGCTGCCAGCATGTGTCTCTGCTCAGCATGTAGGGGCTGCTGCACTTCTGGCGTAACTGGCAGCAGTGCCAAGATGTCTGCAGGACACCGTGCCAGATCAGCTGCGGGAGCTCTCCCCTGCTGCTCTCCCTGCTTTTGCAAGCCTTCCAATGCCACTGTCCAGATCATGTTGGCCAAACCAGCTACCTCCTGCTGCGGCGCTAAGTGCTGCTTCTCTTGTAGCAAAAACTCCTCCAACTGAGGATACATTTGCTGCTGCTGCTGCTGCTGCTGCTGTAACTGCTCCAGCAGTCGACGCTGTCGCCGGAGTCGCAGCAGTACCAGCTGATGACGCAGCGGTTCTAGAAATTCCCTAAACCTTTGTCTATCACTACTGACGTCACCATGTTGACCGTTTGGGTGACCTCCTTGCTGCCGCTGCTGCTGTTGCTGTTGAGCACTGGGGCTGCTGCCACCACCAGCAGCGACAGCAGCAGCAGCTGCACTGCCCCAATCATAAAACTCGTGCCTGACATCTAGATCGAGCAACTCATCCATCTCATCTTCATCATCACTGTCATCACCATTGTGCCAGTCCACATCACTGTCTGAGAGAGAAACAACATCCATGGACTCTGCCTCACCGCTGTCCTCACTGCTGTCCTCACTGCTGCCACCACTGCTGCCACCACTGCTGCCACCACTGCTGCCACCACTGCTGCCACCACTGCTGCCACTGCTGCTGCTGCCGTCATCCCCCTGGAGCTGGCTGCTGTCCTGAGCCAGCCTGGCATGCCCCAACATGTAGTGCTCACTGTCATTGTCTCCTGAGGTCAGCCCTGCTGTGTCAACATCATCGCCGCCATCAGACAAATCACTCCCCCCACTGCTGCCACCAGACCCCCCACCAACACCACTGCTGGTGGCAGCACCACTGCTGCCAGATGATCTGCTGCTGGTGTTATGACCACTGCTGCTGCTGCTGCCGCCGTCTGAGGTTGGTGGTGACCAAGACTCGGATCCCCCACTTGCTGCAGCAGCCAGAAGCACATCATCAACATCGCTGCCAGCAGCAGCTTTCAAATCAGCAGCAGCCGCCTGTCCTGACATGACTACATCTTGGCGTTGCCCTTGGCCATGCAAGGGAGCAACAGCAGCAGCAGCAGCAGCAGCACTACTATTGGCAGCAGCACTAGCAGGAGCAGTAGGTTCTTGTTGTGGTTTCAGAATGCCTCTGGCCTGAAGCCTCTGCTGCAGGGCAGGAGGCAACGGGCGAGGAGCATCTGCCTGTTTTTGTCGTTGTTCTTGCTGCTGCTGCTGCTGCCCCTGCTGGTGACGATGCTGCTGCTGCTGCTGCTGCTGCCCCTGCTGCTGATTGCCGTGCTGAACTTGCTGCTGCTGCTGCTGCTGCTGCTGCTGCTGGTGCTGCGCATTTCTGTGGAGCCTCCTAACAAACTGTTGCAGATCATATCCCCAGGCGTACTGCAGTGCTGCCTCCCCTGCTGCCAGTGCTGCTGCTGGGTCACCCAGCCGCTCATGACAGACGGCACACTGGTAGTGAGCCATGCCAAAGTTGGGTCGCAGCTGGAGAGCTGCGAGTGCATACCTGTATACACACAGAGAGCACAGGTGGTCAGGTTGGCAGTTCTGGCAAGCTGAAGCCAGAGTTTATCAGACCCTTGTGGGCATATGAGACATCCACATATAAAACATCCACAAATGAAACATCCACAAATGAAACATCCACATCCTGCAGCTCAGCAGAGCCCCACTCATGCCGTTCACCTGCACTGCACAGATGCCTAGGCAGACAGCATAACACTACCTGAGTGATGCTTCAGATTCTCCACACTCATAAAGGTCCTGGGATCTGTTGAGGAGCACACCGGCAACAGCACCTCGGCGGCGCCGGGGCAGGCGCAGCTCACCTCGCTGCAGGAACAGGGGGTCAAGCAACAGGAAGAGAAGTGTTCACACTGCATCAAGGACACAGGCGAGTGATTACGATAGCAATGACACAGTGCTTGTTCTGAGCTTGTTTCCAAGTCTTATCACGTCTGAGGTGTTCCAGGCTCATCAACTGCCAGGCGTGTCACATACCCAAGTGTCACCCACCTCAAGGAGTTCCAAAGCAGCAGCGACACTGAGCACACCGCTGGCAGGTCGACCAGCATCAGCACGACCAGCATCAGTGGCGGCTATGTCTGCATCATCATGACCTGATCCTAACCCTGTTGATGTTGAGGGTGAAGCTGATGGCCTCGGTCCAACAGCCTGCAACAGATCTTCTGCTGGTGCTGATGGTTGCTGTACTGCTGCAGGTGCTAGGGGACCCTTGGCAACAACTTGACCATGAGCCTGTGGCTGGCTTTTGTCGGCCTGGTGTCCATCACCCGCCTCATCACCAGCAGTTGCAACACAGTGCTCTTCCTGCCGGCTTCTCTTGCCTCTCCTGCTTGCCTGCTGTGCTGCTGGTGTTTGCTGAGAGCTGACTGGCCGGCTGTGTGCCAGATCATCCAGGGACCACAGGTACACATGGTCACCTGCAGCAACCAACACAGCACAGCAACACAGATGAGACTACTGGATGACGTGATCACAAGCCAGACCAGCCGAGCAATGCTACAGGATGTGAAATATGCTCACTAGTCTCACCACAAAACAATGCAATACAATACAACTGCAGTGCGTCTGTTTGTCCAGCAGGGCGCCTGTTGCCTGTGTCTGTCAGACCCACCTAGGTAGTTGGCCAGTACCTGTGAGCCATCATCAGCAAATGCCACCCCCGTGATGCAGTCAGAGGAGAATGTCTCGCAGTGGCTGCCAGGGGTAAAGTGGGCTATGCACTGCAGCAGGCGCACCAGACAACGATTTTGTGCAGTTGGTGCATTGCTTGACCCAGATGCAGCACCAGCTGATCAAGCACAGACACCCAAAAACCAGCTTTGTGTTGCCATTAGAAGGTGTTGTTGCTAACTGAAGTTGATGTCGAGGCTCTGAGGGTTCTGAGCTTTGGACAGCCTGGCTGTGCTGATCCCAGACTCTCCCTTACCTTGGGTGCTGTGGCTCGTGGTCTGCTGCCTGATGTTGTTCCTGTGGTGCGCCTGTCATACACTCGCAGCAGATCATCAGAGGCACCAACAGCCAACAACCACGGCTTGCGCCTGCAGGATGACAGAGGCAGAGGCAGAGGCAGAGGCAGAGACACACAGAGGCAGAGGCAGAGGCAGAGACAGAGGCAGAGGCAGAGGCACAGGCAGAGGCAGAGACAGAGACAGAGACAGAGACAGAGGCAGAGGCAGAGGCAGAGGCAGAGACAGAGACAGAGACAGAGGCAGGCATGAAGGCTCTGCTCACTTGCTGAACAGCTGCGAGATTTCTCTCAATATACAGACTCATACAGCCGGAAAGGTCAAATCTGCTGCAAGATCATGACTGCAGTAGAAGACTGCAGCAGAAGCCGCAGAATATGCTACTCTGAGAGCTGATGAGAGCACCTGCAGCAGTGTGTACTTGTTGTCACAAGGAGGAGTGTTACATGAGCATACATTGACCGTCTTAGATGGTAATCTCCAGTTGCACGAAGTTGGGTAGATCAACCGAGTGACAAAAAGAAGTAGGTGGGCAGCTGGATCATTTCTTGTGATAAATACTGGGTATACTGCCATACAGTGGGTCACAGATGCATGTCGGGATAATCCTGCACAGCAGCTTCAGCTTTAACCTTTGACAAGTAGTCTTCAGTAACGCATATTCATTACAACCAATCTGAGTTGCTTCCAACACTGATGAGACCACAACCAGTCTTATGAACGCGTTTGACGTGGTGTGACTCACCATGGTGCAGAGATGGAGTTGACCTCTGATTTGACCCCATTTCTGGCCAGCTGCAGCAGCTGAGTTGCCTGTGAAGCTGCTTGCCGTGTATCAACTTGCCACACTGTGCCGTCCTCGCTGCAGCTGATGATGAGGTGTGGGTTGCCTGGCTCCGTGACGAGCTTCTTCACTCGACCGTGGTGGTGGTTGAAGATACGCTGGTTGCCTGCTGCAATGTCGTGAAGGATGACTTGACCATCACCAGCACATGTGGCAATCAGAGGCTGTGTGGAGTCTATATGCAACCAAGAGTGAAGCCAGACAGGCATCAGGTGCTCTGGCCATAGTCATCATTGATGGTCTCCATACTTTGCCAACGCTGCTGTTCTCAGAGATTATGCTGTTGCAGATGGCTGCTGCTGCTGCTGTATGCCATACTGTAACATGCTGTTGCAGTTCTAGATCACGACAATATATTCAGAAAATGCGCTGATCTTTGCAGAGTACTCGGACCTTTCCACAAGCAATAGCTGACAGCTGCAGCTGAGCTGGCTGATGCAGTGCGCCACTGCTGCCCTAGCCATGGCTGCTGCGCATGTACTAATTACAGAATGCCTACTAAGACACCATCTTGTCCATAGTGGGGTTGCGCTTGCACGCACCTGACGTCGTGGGCATGAATTTGACACAGAAGATATTTTCTGCATGGCCTGTATGCAATAGGGTGGGCTCACGAAGGCTGCTGTGGATATTCCACAAGCACAAATACCTGTCATCTGATCCACTGGCAAGTAGGGTACCTACGATGACCTACTTGAGTCAACAAGGTGGTGCCGTACACCGTCAGCCATGAGGGGTGACTGTGCTGAAAACAGGTAATGCTTGAGGGGTCAAGTGACACCCGCGTGCACTCTTTACCTTGATCATTAAATTCTACATGGTTGACACAACCATGGTGTGCTGCCAACATCGAATCCAGTGCCATACGCTTCCACAGTCCTCGGGAGTTACCAACTGCATGCTCAAAAGCTGTACCGGGGACGGTAGCCCCGGTTTCACGATCTATGAACGAAGAA
Organism: Coelastrella sp. MACC-549; assembly: GCA_018290735.1. Taxonomy (NCBI): domain Eukaryota; kingdom Viridiplantae; phylum Chlorophyta; class Chlorophyceae; order Sphaeropleales; family Scenedesmaceae; genus Coelastrella; species Coelastrella sp. MACC-549. The sequence goes on from JABEVS010000102.1 coordinate 68,168, forward strand.
CTGATAATACCTTTATTGTGGAAACTCATTACGTGTCTCAAACGCTTCCAGGCTGTTGGGAGCCAAGACGTTCTTGTCTTGTAGTAAGAAAATCGTGGAAGAGGAGGTGGTGCTGCCGAAGCCCATGTCATCTTCACGATGATCCGGCTTGATCGATGATACTGCGGAGGTTGCGCAGCGTGCACCATACTGCACAACCCTGATAGCCTGACAGCCTGAGGGTCCCGACCAGTGCCCAGTTTATGCTGCACGATAGCACGATACTAGGCAATCGAGACAATGTAACAAAGGCAGTTTGTTTGCACTTTCAAGGACGTGACTTAGCGTCTAGGCAGGCTGTCCTGAAAGGTATAAGTGTCAGGCTGGCAAACGAGTTATGTGCCTCAGGCATGCTGTCCATGAGGGTTTCTGATGCAGCAAGGTAAACTCAGGGAGCAAAATAGTAAGCCTCACCTATCTGTGCTGCAATAGGGTGTGCCTTGCCACAGGACCTGCAGCATATGTGTGCAATACTCATTATTTGCCCTAGGGACAGGCCTGTCCGACAGGATCATGATATCTCCATTATATGTGCTGAAGTGTGGGTGCAACCTGCTAGGGTTTACCATGGGCAGAGACACCTCTGCAAATTTCAGGATTGAAGCCCTATGTAACTGCTTTGCAGCAGCGGATGTGACTGTAACAAGAGTAGCTGGACCCAGCACCATACCCCTGTGTTGCTGGCTATGCAGGATTGTTATAAGAACAACACAGCCACTCTGTATGAATATGTCTCGCATTGCTGCAAGTAGCCGATGTATTCATGCTGGCAATGCATGATTCAGGTATCTGTACCTGTGTATGGTTTGCAGAATGAGAGCAAGTGGCTCATGCGCAGTTGAAGCAGTCCACATACACTGGTTATACTTTGGCAATGACGATTGCTCAACTTTTCAAGAGCTTATTGACGAACACAGCTGCTGATGTTGATGGAAAACATCCTCAACAGTCTCAGTATCTGCAGCAAACAAACGTCAACTGCTGCACCCTTCTGACGGGTCCTGACACAGGCCCTGCTACAATTGTGAGATGGTCTTGCCTGCTACAAACTCAAGCACCCTGGGCAAGGTCTGCTGCAGTGCTGCTGCTGCTGCATTCAGGTTCTCAAGGAATTCCTCTTGTGTTGGCCTGTCGCCATCCACAATGTCTGTAACTGCCTTCACACAGAACATGGGCTTGCGAAACAACTGCGCTACCCAGGCAATGGCTGCAGCCTCCATCTCTTTGACTGCTGCGCCATGTTTATTCATGATTTCCATATCTTGCTGCGACACACCATCAAACACATGGAAGCAAGAGTTGAGCAAAGTTGAGAGCACAACAAGAGCTTCAGGACAAAAGCCACACCACCAGCTGTGACTACTCAGACAGGAATACAAGACTACGCGGCAGAAAGGCCCCAGCTACACCTTGCCTACAGGCACTGCGCTGAGTGCTGTGTGCTGCTGCAGCATTGCATCTGCAAACCCGCAACCAACAGGAGCGCTCCTCGGTGACTGCCGGTGCTGGTGTCCAGAGATCACACTACAGCAATGCTGTGCGGGCTATTGCTGACTGAGTCACCTGTGTGTAGTCCAGGGAGTTGCCTGAGGTGACAATGCCTGCTTTCAGATTGAGCTGCTTGCGGAGGTTGGGTGTGGGGGTGCTGTCTACGTAGCCTAGTCCCTGCTTGTCAAACCCTGCATGCAGCACACAGCATAGGCATCAATACGCCAAGGCACCGGCCCATTCACATATGTTGGTCACCAGATGTGCCGTAAGCGACTAAGAGAGGCACAGAAAAGGCTCACCAAAAATCAAGCATTCATGGTCACTTCACTGAATGAAACATGTGCCTGTCAGGCAGCGTCAGGGCATGACAACGTCAACTGTGGACAAACTGCAGCGCAAAACCTCTCACCTGGCAGCGGTATGCGCCTGTCATGATGCATCTTTCCCGTGCTCACAAATACATCTCCAATGGCAGCATCCTGCACAACATAGACAGCAGCAGCCACACAATTAATACAACTATCTACTCCTGCAAGCATTCTGCGCAACAGGGCTAGCTATCAATTGTTGCTGCCGTCAAGCATGGTAGTTATGGATGCCTATCTACAAGGTGGCAAGAACACCTGTAATGCCTGGGAGCCCCTCGAGCCTGCATGCTGTTGTCCACTGCTGTAGATCCCGAAATTCACTTCTCATCAGCAGTGCAGCTGCATTCAGCTGCAGATGACTTGCAACCTGTATGAAGCTCACACACCCTAGCTTTGAAGCCTCCTGCTGTTCCGGCACTGATGATAAGGTCCGGATTGAGCGCCTGGCATGCCAGATACGTTGCTAAGCTTGCTGGTACTGTGCCAATAAGGTCTACGCCATGCTCGTGATCGTGGCCAGACCACACCACATGTACATCAACACCGTGGTGCTTTCCAGAGTATGTTACACAAGGTGCGGGAGCTGGGATCCTACAGGAGTCACAGGAGCAAGGAGAGGCCTTGATAGCCATGCAGGCTGCTCTGGTGTCATGGTGCATTAGTGCTCCTCACACAAGATCTGCAACTGGCAGAACATGTGAATGGACACATGATACATGACCCCTTTGCATTGATCTTGTGCAGGATGGGGCAAGGAACTGAGCTTGCAACAAGCAATTTGGCTCACAGACGGCTGAGTACATGCATGCACAAATGTATCTTCCTGCTGCTGTCAAGCCAGGCAGGCATACCTGGGAGGGTCATCCTGCTGAAGGTTGAGAGCAGATACCAGCGGAGCAGCTTCTGCATTCATGGCTGCAGGAGCAGCAACGTCGGTTACAAGGTGAGAATACGGTGGCTGGCAATGTAATAGTTGGCTCTGACGGCCGCCTTACTTACCTATGACCAGGATAACACTCTTGATGGGCTGCTGGCCCTCATCCTGGTCAGCATACATCCTGGTGGGTTTTATCTTTCTGATGCGACTAGCTACGACCCCTGCACGGCATCACGCTGTTATTGGATATACAAATATGAATTGAGCAAGAAACGCCAGCAGGGCTGCATGAGCACAAGCTTTGTGAGGGCTACTGCTGAGCTGACACTTCGACTAGTGGCGGGCTCGACCAGGCGTAACCATGTACAAGACGCAAAAACACGTCAAAAGACCAAAAAAATTCATCATTGTACATTTTGAAAGCATATCAACGATGCAACGCACCAGTTTCAGCTGGCTGAGGAAAGGCTGGGCAGTGCGACTTAAGTATTCGGCAAGAGTGCACGCTAATGCATCCACCATTAACTTCTAATATGATCCTTGACAAAGGGCGGGCTATCGGTCAAAGTCGCTTGCAATGGTTTCAGGAGGAACGCGTATGACAACGCGTATGACAACTTCACGAAGCAGCACAAGGCAGCCGTTGCAGGACGTGTCGGCGACCTTTTACGACCACTGAAATATATATCTTAGAGCCTTTTTTGACAAGCCTTTCAACATGCTGGTAGAGGATTTCGTTGTTCAAAGTCCGAACGTATCATACACGGACGAGTTTATCAACAGCACTTACAACTATGAGTCTACCAAATTGAGCAGAACAGATAAGGGCTCATGGATCGTCACGCCTACCAGTACTCAGTACCAGTTCCGTGTGGACCGGAGAGTCCCCAAGCTGGGGTGCGCTCAAGTTTACTCATATTCCAGAATTATGTGTTTGTAAAACGACCCCGGTGTTGAGCCGTAATCTCACATTGCAGGGTCATGATGGTGGGTCTAGGTGGCAATAATGGAACTACAGTGACGGCAGGCATTCTGGCCAACAAGCAGTAAGTGCTGACAGTGATAGTGAACGATCCTAGTCTGTAGGACACGCTAGCACCTTCTGCGTGCCGCCAACTATGCGGCACAGAGTCCATAATAGGCCAGCTGTGCAGCTTCACCGTGGCATCACCATTGAGGTGTCTGCAGTACGCTGAGGGCTATCGCTGTCAGCCGCGGGTTGCTTCATGTCAGCTTCGTCGGCTCGTCTGCTCTCCTGGAGTATTGTGTACACAGCACCACGCTGTGTGAGTCGTGTCTGTGTGCTGTGCTTCCACTGCACATGCCTGTATGCATGCAGCTTACCTGCACTCAATGCAGTTGTCATCAGCATGTGTTCAAGCGAACATTAGACCTGCAGGTTAGAGCACTGCGTGCCGCCAGACAGTTTACCAGCTTGCTGCACTCCTGATGTGGGTGATTGATTATACATCCATAAGCTGGCACAGAGCTGAAAGCTTGGACAAGTGCTCAGGAGTCGAGTGCTCTATAAGCAACAATACAGGATTGTAAATTTCTTGTCATGTATGCAGCACTTGTTCAATACCAGCAGCATGCACCGCGGTACACATCGGTATTATTCACTGTGGTGCTCTTGCTCCGCTGACTGCAGTGGCATTACCTGGATGACCAAGGATGGTCTTCGTAAGCCCAACTATTGGGGATCTCTGACACAGGCAGCGACACTGCGTGTAGGAAACTATGAAGGGGAGGAGGTGCGATCATGAGCAGGAGCTCAGCTGGAACAAAATGTGTGAACTCTGCTGTCCTTTTACATGGGCTTGCCAGCTGCCTTCTGGGCTAGCCATCCTGGCCAGCAGTATAGATAAGTGGTGTGACCGCCTGCCCAGTGGGGCAACGTCCCCTGGCAGCATCAGTTATTTGAACACCACAGTAGCAGTTGTGTGAGAACATCCAGTCCACAAGCTGACCATGTTGTGCTCGTGTCCTTTAGGTGCACACTCCCTTTAAGAGCTTGCTGCCCATGGTTGACCCCAACCAATTAGTGATCAGCGGCTGGGACATCAGCGGCCTCAACATGGCTGAGGCAATGGAGCGCGCGAAGGTGCTGGACTTTGAGCTGCAGAAGCAGCTGGTGCCATACATGAAGGACTTAGTGCCACTACCAGGTACACTGGGGTAAATCAGGCAGACAGCTGGTGCACTGCTCCTGATTAATCTGGCTGTACCTTTGAGAAGTAGGATACAATCGAAACAAGGTTCTGGGTTGAGGATGTTGAGCTGTGTTCTTCTACTTGTGTGTGCAGGCATCTATGATCCAGCTTTCATTGCTGCCAACCAGGAGGCACGGGCCGACAACATCATCAAGGGCAGCAGGCAGCAGCAGGTTGAGGAGGTGAGGCGCAACAGCAGCAGGGGCAACAGCGGCGGTAACGCCAGCAGCTGGGACATGGAAGGATGGCATGCAGTGGCAGGAGCAGGAGCAGCAGTTGGCGTGTTCGGTTTAAAACCACAGCTGGCAGCTTGCTACAGATGCCAGCAATGCAGTAATCTGGCAGGAAGAGACATTTTAGCTATTGCATGTGATTTATCAGTGCATGTGCCCACATCTGGCTGCACCTGCATCACCTGTAACAACACAACCTTTTGCCTTGGATTGCAGGTGCGCAGGCACATCCGTCAATTCAAGGCAGACAGCGGTGTGGATAAAGTTATTATTCTGTGGACAGCCAACACAGAGCGATATGCGCAGGTGGGGTGGAGTACAAGGTGCCAGTCCCAGTGCTGTCATTTTACAACAGCAACAAGCTGTCAGCCTGCCAACAATACGTGCTGTCCAAGGGTATCCTCCAGTGTGCTGTGGAAGCATCATGAACTGATGGGGTTCTGGGGCATCAACACTGCTCCTGGCTGCAGCAGTGTGCCAACATCAGTGCTACAGCAAAGGCTGCTTTCCGCGCTGTGTTACAGGTTGCTGAGAACCTTAATGACACTGCCGAGAACCTGCTGGCCGCCATTGCTGCTGATGAGCCGGAGGTGTCCCCGAGCACATTGTATGCCACAGCAGCAATCCTTGAGGGCGTTCCCTTCATCAACGGGTCACCTCAGAACACGTTTGTGCCCGGCCTCATAGAGCTGGCCGTGCAGCACAATGTGTTGATTGGGGGTGATGACTTCAAGTCGGGACAGGTATGCAGGTCGAGTGCTGCGGGATGTCAGTGGCTCTCAGAGCATTCACAGTGCGTACAGCTGCAGGGTCTGCATTACCAGCAACTTGCAGTTCATGTCACCCATTGACAGGAGGCAAGCTGTCAGCAATCAATGTGTGCGTACTTGAGCCTGCACCGACCCTCACCATGTACTGATGTTGGTCATGGCTCTGACTGCTCTGTCAGCCCTAGCGATTGTTCAAGCCGTTGCAGTCACTTGGCTCACCCCTGCTGCCTGTGACTGCTGGCTGTTTCAGACCAAGATGAAGTCTGTGCTGGTGGATTTTCTGGTTGGTGCTGGTCTGAAGCCCACCAGCATCGTCAGCTATAACCACCTGGGCAACAATGACGGAATGAACCTTAGTGCACCTCAGGTAAGGTAGTCAGCAACAAAGCAATGGCATACGTGCGAAGCACACATCTCTACGGCTCTGCAGCCTGGGATGGTGCCTGCACTGAAATTCTTCAGAGTAAGTATTTTTAGGTAACAACATGCGCAAAACAGCCAGTCCTACCTGTATCACCTGTGTGGGGACCCAGGGCTTCGACTTGACACCTGTTTTGTGCACAGACCTTCCGCTCCAAGGAGATCAGCAAGTCCAATGTTGTAGATGACATGGTGGCCAGCAACTCAATACTCTACGAGCCTGGAGAACACCCAGACCATGTCGTTGTCATCAAGTATGTGCCATATGTTGGAGACAGCAAGCGTGCCATGGATGAGTACACGAGTGAGATCTTCCTGGGCGGCAAGAACACAATAGCGATGCACAACACGTGCGAGGACTCCCTCCTGGCTGCGCCCATCATTTTGGACTTGATCATTCTTGCTGAGCTGATCACGAGGATTGAGCTCAAGAAGGACGGGGAGGCAGCCTTCCATGGTTTCCACCCTGTAGCAGGTGAGCTGCCTGTCAGGCCAGGGCAGAGGGGCGCAGGAGAGAGGAGGGAAGGGGGAGAGTGATAAGCTACACTACTTTGTGTGGGGAGGGGCTCTGCAGCAGCTCGCATAGTTGGTGATGGGCCCAGCGACTGCTTTAGCGCATGATGGATTGGATGGCCACAGGCATGACCACAGTGGCTATTCCGTCTCTTGAGACCTCACCGGCTGCAGGTCAAGCGGTCTTACCTATTGTATTCAAACTCAGATAGCCCCGCCTGCCATTTCTTGCTCGTGCTGCAGTGCTGCTGAGTTACCTGACCAAGGCCCCCCTCGTCCCCCCGGGCACCCCTGTGGTGAACGCCCTGGCCAAGCAGCGGGCCATGCTGGAGAACATCATGAGGGCCTGTGTGGGCCTGCCTCCAGACAACAACATGATGATGGAGTTCAAGTGCTGAGGCACTGGGCAAGCACCTGCGATTGAAGATTATCCTACCTGCTTCTCCAGTGCCTTGCTCACATAATCTGTCCTACCTGCTTCTCCAGTGCCTTGCTCACATAATCTGTTGAGGGCCCAGGGCTGATATTGGCCTTGCTGGGCCAGGTATTATCCTGGGGTGTCGGTTGTGTCCTTTGTTGCTGCCTGTGGTAGGCGCCATCAGAGTCGGCCACTGCTCTTGTGAGCGCTGCATTGCAGGGGTGGTGTGCTATCACCCGTGTGTGTGCAGACATGAGGCTTGCATGTGTGATTCATATCATGAACTGCTGCGATGCTGATGCAATGCACGGCACAGTGTGGAAATGCATTGTCTGAATGACTTAATCAAATCAGAGTGTGTGCTGTCCAGAGGGTGTGTTGATGCAATTAGAGGGTGTGTGACCTGCATCTCATCTGTGAGTTGGTCTAGCCGCATATGGCTTTATGACGCTGCAGATTAAGCTGGTGAGAGGTTAGTGACTTGAATGATAATTGTTGCATCCTTATTGTGTCTTGCAATCAGGATCTGCATAACCGCATCCAGAGGGTTTCTCAGACAGAAGAGCGGCTGGAAGCATGCATGCGCAACGTAAGGCATGGATTGCTTTTGTCATGTAGACATAATATTCCCGTGGCTGTATGGGGTGAGGTGTGTACTAGCCACAGGTTGTCAAATACATAGAATGCTTGCGTTCATGAAACTGTTTGCTGAGTCCGCAAACACAGCATGAACGCAGACGATTGCAGCTGTATCTGTGAGGGCAAATTCTTGTACATTGATGGCATGTTTGGTTATGTACGGCTGCTGCAGCCTGCATGCATCCTTGGCTCATGTCCCTCGCAACAGCACATTAGTCGAGTGCAATTGGCTAAACCTGGCACCATTGTTGTGCTGCACAGAGAGTGTGGCAGGATCAGGGAGCTGTAGTGTTACGGGCACAACATCACAATCGTGGTATGCCATTTGCTAGAAACTTCTTTCCCGCTGTGGGATCATGTGTGACAGTATATGGCATAGGTCAACCCTCATTGCAGCCTCAAGTTGAGCATGTTGCAGCGTTAGTGCTTTGGCACAGTGTGCATGGCATGCAGTGACATGCTGTGTGGCTGCTGCCCCTTATCAGTGGAATCCTGACAATATGGCCGAGTTAAGCTGATACAACAACCCCTTGCATGTCAGTTCATTTGCCAGCCCACCCAATGCTGCATGGCTCTGTCTCTTTTACAACACGGTGCAGCGGCTTTGTGTAGGATCTTACATGCCATGATGTCTCTCTGGAGACAGAGGATACCTCAGCACTCAGTTGTCACAAGGGCTGGGCTTTCAACTATATAAGAAGTTGATCGTAAACCTGTATGGCTGCAAGGCCCTTGGGACAGCGAGGCATGGCGGCTCAGCCTATCATCAATGATTGGTGGCCAGAAAGGGTGACTTTCCTGTTCTGCTCAGCATGTTCGTCATCCTTTAGTAACATCCTCAGCATCAACCGTGGTGGCACACCATTATCACTGCATTGAATAGCCTCAATGTCACACCATTCCTGTCAGGCAGGAGGCTCCTGTACCGTACAGCAGTGCGTACCAGCTGAACACTGGTCCCTGTTTTGCTGCCGTATGCAGTAGTACAGTATTGCTAATGTACTGTCCTACATCCGCCTTGTACGAAAGTGAACTTCAGTGCATTCACTGGGTAGATTTGCCGGGCGCGGGGCCGACGGCGAGATTTCTGTGGCTGCAAGGTACTGATTATATATGTATCTCAAGCCTAAGCTGCAAACAGCCAGCTTAGTAAGTTGATCCGGTTGGTCAGATTGAGCCTGCCCAGCATCATTCACAGAGACATATACATGGCCGATATATCGGCCGTGGCCGGTGCTGGCCAACTGCCAGTAAGCAGGCTGCTGGGTTCCCTGACCCCCTGCAGGGGCTGCTGCCAGATGGGACCTACAGTGGCTAAAAGCTTCGGCCCGAAGTTTTGTCACAGAACACTTACAGGCGCTTCACCACTGGTGCAAAGTGTGCATGCTGTCGCTGTTGCCAGCCACAACTCGGCTTGGTCAATACCCCCAAGCCGCCGTTGCCAACAACCCAGAGCAGCCCGGCATGATGCTGCAGCCAAGTGCAGTTGTGATGGAACACTTTTACCTGCTGTGCTGAATGCAGTCCTGTGCACACTAAAGACGATAAGAGTACTTCACAACAACCTAAGCTGTGAGTGGATACAGGTCATGCAGCTGCATCTGCTTTGCCAGGATCATGAGTCAAGCCTCGTCGGTCTCACTGACCGAGTTGATGAGCATTTCTGCATCTCACTTCTCTGATGACTAGCAGCCTGATGCAGCAATAAGCGACTGAGCTGATAGACACATAGCAGGCCGCTGTCAAGTATCAGCTTCAGCCAACTGATCACGTCATGTTGCCAGTGCCAAGCGTCAGACCAGATTAGCTGGGCACTGCTGTTAATAAGTTGCGGATTCCTCATGTCTGCACTCACACCTCTATGTTGACAAGTCTCCACAATTTATGTATGTAACCTTATGGTATGGTACCTTTGTACATCTGCCCAGAGTCCATATCAAGTTCTGCCCACTTGCATCACCCTAGTTTGCTGCTGGCCCTGGCAACTGCTGGCAGAGTGCAGCATCAACCCACCACCTGGGGCTGTCCCATGGCATTTACCATGGCTTGCGGCTGTCCATAGCTTTTAGGCCGTCTGCATATGCAGCAACAGCGCAGTCTTCAGGACTGTTGCTGTTCAGCGCCAAATGCTGCTGACATATAGAGTGATGTCCTGACAACAGTTGTGGTGTTGCTGTCAAGTTTCACACAGGGTGCATCAGGCCAACGTGAGGTTTTACGAGCAGGAGGACAGGGGTAGCTCACCTGAACAACATGATATGAGGCTCTGGCCTGTGAATGGCATAATGCTCCCAGCCGCGGGACTGCTGCACGCCGAGACTTCTCCACTCGTTCTGCAAGCCACAAGAGCACGGGTTACACCACACCTGTGCGAAGTGCCTGGCAGCCCAAGGAAAAGCGCTGATGATGCTTACCTCTGACAGTAGCCTGTTCCTGGGCAAGTGCTGAGCGATCTCAGGCGGTAAGACCACGTGTCTGTGAGACAAAGACAGATATGATGTTCAGCATGTGCAAAAGACATGAAACAACCGCCAGGGCCCTTGACAGGCGGCAATCACCTGTACTCGTAAACATCATCAAAGTATTTCTCTGAGTATTGGATGTTGTTATGTGCCATGGTTGCAGAGACGTAGAAGGCGTGTCAGAAACAGATCAAAAGCGGGGAAGGGACCTTAAGCTGGCTCGCTGCCAGAGGAACAGTGTGCAACAATCAGCGCTGGTGCCTCCCGCCAGTCCGTATGCACCCTTTGCGTCTTTGCTGATTCTGTGTGCACTGCACATGAACGAAACCTGCATCTATCAGAAGTGGTGCCGCGGTGAACAGTGTCACACACGTTCAAAAACGCCAATGTGACAGGTGCATCCGCTGCTCTGTAATCAGAGGCACTGCATGTGATGACGCAACACTATACGCGCTTTATGGCTGACCTTGGTGTGCTCAGCGTCAGCTATGCAGCAGAGGATGCTTTCCTGCAGCAGAAGACGCTGTCCTTACACATGCAGATGGAACTACAGAGGCAACACCATTCAATTGGTCTATCAACAGCTTCTACACACAGCATTTGCAGTTCTCCATCCAACTGTCGTTATTGGTGTGCAGTGGACTGAGGTTCGTAACTACAAAAACTGCAATGACTGTTTCACTGTACAGGTGTTAGGTTGTTTTCAGACTGTAATAAAACATAAGTAAATGAAGGTGTAGTCACTGACTATCTCAATGATTTGGATCTGCTACAATTCTATTACCATACCATACCCTACAACCTGGCCCCAGAGGGGCGCCTCGGAGGAGCCAACATAGTCGCTCATGGGGGACTCTATTTTGTCCCTGTACAGGTGTAGTCACTGACTACCTGAATGATTTGGATCTGCTAGAATTCTTTTTTTTCCCGAAGGCGAGCTGAGCATATCATGCCCAGAAGCTCATGTGCAGCCAGAGGCAGTGTTACAAAGGTCAATACGTGAAAGTTCTTTCATCAAATAGCTTGTCAAGTACCGTCATGTAAGAGGGTTGATGCCTATCATCTGGAAAAGAACCATTCAGATTGAAAACGACACAACAGGCACATTTGCTGCAGGTGAGCAGGTGAGCAGCTGCCTGCAGAACGAGCACACATATGTCAGCGCATTTGCCATAGCATTTCAACTTGCTGCATGGCTAAATTTCTGTTACATATGTGACCAACAGGAGTCCTGTACTAGCTCATTGTCACAGCCACTGGTTCTCTGATTTCAACCTGCTCCTCTATCACATCCTGGTCTTCTACCTCCTTAGTACCCTTTGGAAGCCTGTCATAGGTGTATGCCAGCTGCTTTAAATCAGCAGCTTCCTTGTGCAGCTTGCCCCACACATCAGAATCACCCACCCGCCAAGCCCAGTTGCCTGCTGCTTTGCCTGGTGTGTTCATACGCGCTGAGTTGTCTAGTCGCATGATGTCCTACATCCAGCATGAAGCGCAAAGAGTACACGAAAGAAGAGCAAATTCAATTAAGCACATGGGCAAACCAGGCAAATTGCAGGCTGAAGCTGTATGCCATAATAATGCATATGCTGGATGTTACGACAACCCTCAGCAGGCAATGCTTGCTGCCCTCTCAACAGCTCTTTTGGCATTGAGAACATGAGCTCTGTGAGCAACGGAGCCAAGTGCATTGCTACAGAGCTATAAAGCACAGCAATTCACCCACCGTGTGGCATGGCCCTCCCGCGCTGCTCACCTGCATCATGATTATGCTCGTGTTGGATACCGACTGCATAGCAGCCTTGATAAAGTCCCAAGCAATGTCCTTGCCATCAGAGCCTAAGTAAGCCTTCAGGTACTTTTTGTCCTGCTCATTGGCGCTATCAGCAAACCACCCCACTGCTGTCTCATTGTCATGTGTGCCAGGGTAGCAGAAGCTGTTTTCATAGTGCATGTGTGGCAGGTGCACATTGTTGGTGCCACCTCCCCAGGCAAACTGCAAGACCACCATGCCTGGTGCACCTATCCGCTCCCTGCAGGATGGCAGCAGACAGGAGTGCTGTGGCAGAAAACCGGGGATGCAGCTGCATAGTAAGCTTTGACTGCACCATCTGAGGCAGGCTCAACATGGTGCACTATGCTCCATGCGGCAGCACTCAGGACTCTGCCGCACAGCTGGCGTAGGAGTCGCAGCTCAGGATGGGGCAGAACACGCACTGCAAGGACTGTCCAGCAAGCTGCAGTGGCTGTGGTGTTTCCTGCATAGACTGGCATATGCTCACCTCAACTGCACCACATCCTTGGTAATGACTCCCAGGTCCTCTGCCAGGATGGGCACCTCACCCAGCTGAGCTGACAGCGCCTCAAACAGACCCATACCAGGACCCTCCCTCCAGTGACCATTCATGGCAGTCTCTTCATCAGCAGCAACAGACCAGTAGCCAGCAAAAGCCCTGCACCAGACCAAGCCACGTGAGTGTGAAGAGTGTATCTGTCGGCATGCTGCACCATAAGCAGCGGGCCATGACAAACAACTGCCGTCACGCAGCAGAGGATGAGGTGCGCCACGTGGTGTTACATGGCCAAGGCGCTGTCAAAAGCTTGACGACAGCAAGCTGCAGCTGTGCATGACGTCAAGCTGTGATGTCCGCTCTGCCGTCAAATGCATGGCTCACTTAATCAATACAATCTGCTGCATGGCCACATACCTGAAGTGGTCAATACGTGTTTCATCGTACAGCTGCAGAGCACGCCCCAGGCGGTTTGCCCACCACTTGTAGCCTTCAGCCTCATGAGCAGGCCACCTTGCAGCAGCAGGAGTAGCAGAAGGAAGAAAGCAGCAGTGAGCTTGTGCCTTATGCCCTCCTAATATTGTCTGCGAGTGACTGCTGCTATTGTTGCTACCGACAAAACGCCAGTGGCACCCTACATCTGTTGTTCATGACTCATATACGACATTGAGCCCATGCAGATTGGAGAGGCTGGTAAATGAGCTGACATGTGAGGGGGCTGCCAGTGACATATCTTGTGCAGCTCCAGCCTGGTGCACTGGCCAAAGCAGTCAAAGCTGCCAAATTTTCTAGCTGCAAATGAAGGCAGGTGCTGTCACAGGTACTCCTGCACCATGCTATAGCAACACTTTATCCTGTAGCTATTCTGCATCTCTGAGTTGAACCATGTCTGGCACCTGTACAGTGGGCTTCCCCACAGCTGCCCTGTGGCACTGAATGCATCAGGTGGGACTCCAGACACACTCTCTGGGGCACATGTCTCATTGAGCTCAAACAGGTGGCTGTTGGCCCACACATCTGCCGACTGGCCACCAACATAGATGGGCATGTCACCAATGATTTTGATGCCACGGGCATTTGCATAAACCTGCAGTATTGTAGAGCAGCACATAGGTGTTGCAAAAGAGTGACCAGCAAGTGGTTCCAAATAACAGGTGCAAGCTGAATAGCTGTTGTGTACAATGTCAAGCTGAGCACTGCTGACACCAGCACAACCATGAGTCTACTTGTTGGCTGTTGAGGCCAGGTCCTACCAACCCCTGCATTGCACCCTGGCTGCAACATCACTAGCAACCCTCTTGCCTCACCTTCACTGCTCGCCACTGCCTGTCAAACAAGAACTGGATAGCAACAAACTCATCGATGTGCTGTTTATACTGTTTCTGTGCATCCTTAATGGCGCTGGGCTTCCTTGAGCGCAGTGGCTCTGGCCATAACCACCACGCCAGGCCTTGCAGGTCTGGCTGCTGCATCAATGCATCGAACAATGCTGAGTCCTCAATCCAGGAATTCTCTGCTCTGAACTGATCAAGCAAGTCACGCAGCCCAGCAAACTTGGGGGATGTTAGAAGGGTGCGAGCCGCTTTCAGCAGCAAGGGGTTCTTGACTGCTGCTACTTGCTCGAACTGCACATCACCTCCTGGCAATTCTGCTGGCCGGTCTGCTGGCTCCAGCAGCCCCTCTGTGATCAGCGCTTCCAAGTCGATCAGCAAGGGGTTGCCACAGTTTGTGTCCATACCAGAGTAAGGAGAATAGTACTCCTGATCTGGAGGCACAAGTGGCAGTACCTGCCAGCACTGCATGCCAGCTGACTGCAGCCAATCTATGAACCTTAAACACTCTTGGCCGAGTTCACCAATGCCGAAGGGGCCTGGCAGGGATGTGGGATGCAGGATGACACCTGCTCGCCTACCCTTGTGCCAGTCCGGCATGTTGCTGTCCTCGCTGTAAGCTGGGCTCAGACGCTTGCCTAACCGGGAGCTTGAGGTAGCTGCTGCTTGCTTGGCATCAGCTCTGCATACAAAGGACTGCCTGCTGCTGGCTGTCTGGGTGACGCACGACTGGTGACTTAGAGGCTGCACTCTGCTGCGTATGCTGCGAGATACTGCGTAAATGCTGCATGGTGGACACAATTGACGATGCAAAGCAGCTGCAGGGGTGGTCTGCAGCCCCTGTAGCTGCTTGAGTGCTTGCATCAAACTCTGGTTCTGTTGGTGCTTTTCACTGCAGAGTAAGGGTCTACAAACATTAGGCAGCAGGAAAGAGACAAGATAGTATGCCCCGACCCTCATGTAGTCACATCATGGCGGCTGAGTGCATGATCCAGTGACGGCACACAAGTTTGACGTGTCAGAGACGGGCAGTACGCCAAGGCAAGTGATGGACGTGGTGTGAAGGTACATACTGCAGACTCCACAACAACATATTGCTGCAACAACGTATTGCGGCTATTGATGATCGATGCTCAACCCGGGGGAGTGCTCACCTGCCCGATCAGCTGGTAGCTCCTTCGCAGCAACACTGCTTGCTTGGTGTTGCAGATCGCTTTCAACAACAGATTGATTTTACTTTACTCTTGAGGTCAGCTTTGCAGAAGCTATATGTGTGCGGAGCGGGTCCATATTGGGTTGCCCGGTCCTAGGAATGACATGCATGGAGGGCGGCATTTGCCGCGTTCATTGGACTTCGGTTAATTGCTTAATGGATCAGTACTTGTAACGCCTGCATGCTATAGCTTTTGTGCGCTTCCAACTGCTGCAAACGGTTGTATCAGTGCGGCCTTTTTCACGTTGTGCACATGCGCCTTCAAGTCAACTATGCGACTATGTTAGTTATCATCCTGTTGTAGACTTAATAGCTGCCCCGCGCACGCAGCGGCGCCCCACGTGCACTGCCAGAATTCTCCAAGGGTCCCGGGCAAAGCAGCATGTCTGCTCTGTTCAATTTCCAATCGTTCCTGACATCAGTACTTCTGGTAATATGTTCCTGCACATATTACAAGATCATCAATCCAGGAGGGTTGACACAACAACCAGGGTGAGTGTTGTTACAGGCCTCAGCAGTGCAAGGCACTCGTAGTCTGCAGGTGCAACCCAGGCACAAGTCTAAAGAAAGCATTCAAAACAGCCAGCGCTTGTGGCACTCTGGCAGTACAACAACCAAACAGCACACAGCCCCTCAAACAGATTAAGAGTGCCTGCAATGCTCTTTGTTGCAGGTTCAAGGGTTTGTTCTGGAAGGCAGCCAGAATAGGTGTGTGTACTGGGTACAGCCAATTAGTTCTGCCTATCCAGCACTGTACTAGCGCAAGCCTGCTGTACACTGACCATGAGCAGCAGCAACATGCCCATCAGCAGCATGCCATCCGCCCCTGAAATTTTTCACAGCAACAGCAAGGGGTGCAAGTTGTCAATCAGCAAAGCAACATTTTTCAGGACCGCCTGCTGTCCATGACACTGACATGGGTTGTTTGCCATCAGCGACAGCGTCAGTGTCAAGCCTTCTCAGACTTGGACAGCTGCATGCATGGTGTGCAACTGCAGGGGAAAGATTGAGTCCATGGGTTTCCATTGCTTGCATAGCCATGGGCTTCTCTATGCTCATATCATGAGTACGTGACGACGTCAACCTTCAAGGTGGATAACAACTTGTCAGAGCAATCCCATCATATTGCCTTGGCTCTGTCCAAACGCACATCTTGGAGGTTACACAGTTTGGTTGGCAGATCATATGGGCAGGGGGGTTTATCACCCCACTGTGATTAGTGATGTGCTTCCCCACTGAGTCTGACAGTAATGAGCAGAGTCAGCGAGTGCAGCAGGTGCAGTTGATGGTGTTCAATACGACCTGCAGTGGGAGGAGCAGCAATAGTATGGATACGAGAGCCTTTCAGGCTGCATGCTGATGCAGTTTCCATTGTGCCACAGCACTTCAACTTGCTGCATGGCTAAATTTCTTTTACAGTGCTTGAACGTGCGCTGATGACAATGACCTTGATGTGTGGGTGGGGTTGTTGAATGGGCGGGTGCAACAACAATGGCGGTTCTGATGAACACTCGCTATATAGCAAATATGCTCACAAGCAGCGGCACGACTGCATGCGTATAGTGTAGCCCTGTGCACAGGAGGGTGTTGTGCTCATGCAGTGCTGTGATTGCCCACTAGCAGGCAATGCAGGACAGTTATTTCATGACTACTAACAGTCTGATGCTGCTCCGGTCGGGACCACCGTGGTGTGAAAAACCTGCAAATGGGGGGATCAGGATGACCTGCAGGTCGGCTGATCACACACGGACTGGATCTTTCTGAAGCTGAGAGGTTGGTGTCATTACCATCATAATTAGACGGCAAGTCATACAAAATGCATGATGAGCAGCATCAAACGATGATGATGGCGCATGCTATTCTATTCCATCAGACTGAATATTCCATCAGTCAATTGCAAGGAGGTGTGACATACACGCACTGAGCGCGATGCCAGAAGCATGTCAGAGCCAGCCACGTTGCCCATGCACCAAGTGACCTAGCAACCTTCAAGTGCCAGACTCCGGATGGGATCCAGCACTATTTTCAGATTGAAAACACAGTGTCAAGCAAGGTAAAGCAGAGGTGGGTGTTGCAACAAGACCACTACCAACAGCACAATGGTAAAAGGGGCTTGCAGCATGCCTTTTCCTTCTTGAACTCAAGAACACACTTGTATAATACAGCCACATAAACTGCAGGGCGGTGTGCGTGAGTGTACACCTAGCACCGTACCGGTATTGATGCGAGTATGACAACCAACAGGGTGAGAACAGGGCTGCTGCGATCAGGGCCTGGCCTGAGTGCATGTTGTTATACATGCCAGACAACACTGTAAAGTATTTGGACGCATGGATGGCAGTGCTTAAGTCTGCAGCTAGCAAGATCATCTGTTGGAATGATATTCAAAGACCAGTTTGCAACTCTTCTTTTCCCTCTGGCTGTATAACAAGGAAGGACATCACAGCAATCCCCGGCAACAGACAGTGGTGACTTGAGCCCTGCGGCCTCAATCAAGGTTAGCACCTGGCCAGTAAACGAAGTCAACACCCCACTAGCAAAGAACACTAGACATTCACCAGAGCAACATGGCATTGACTAGAAAACACTCTGCAGCTGATGTCAGCACTGTGCAGGATCTAAACAGCAGTCAACTTTATGCTGATGTACGCCAATATTTCTATTCTTGTGAGTGGGAGTGACAGCCATGACAGCGTCACTCTCACAATTGATGCAGTGTGACCTCCACAAGGCAGACGCAGCTCATGAACAAGTGCACAGAACAGCATCAAAATATGATGTTATATCGAGTTAGCCTCATAGCATACACCTCCAGACTGTTTGTCCAGCTGCCTGCTTTACAGCTGTCAACCATTGTTTAAACTGATGTATAGACACCCTGCCGTCAGCTGGAGATGCGGTGATAACCACCAGCTGCAAGTGTTGGTGATTGACCAGGCAGTGACTAAATTCTATATGACTGATTGTGCAGGCGCAGCAAAAAACATAGAGGTGAAATTAGCCTCAAGAGTGCTTGCATAAACCTGAGCTTCACACCAGGTAGCCAGCCAAAACAACAGTACCCATGAGCAGAGCATATAAAGAAGACCATCCTTGGGCAACACTTTGGTGGACTGATCGCACTGCGGAACTTGCAGCCGCTGGGGTGCTTGTTTTGGCCTCTGTGCTTGATTGTACCGTTGCATTGCCGTTGCCACCGTGACCGGCTAGCTTTTCCTCTGAGGTCTTGACTAAATCTGCCTGCTGTTGGTTGCGCACAGGGCCCCAGTCTTGTCGTGGTGGCATGGGAGGCATGCTGCCCAGCTCATCTAACCACACCTGGATCACAGGGATGGCTGTGGGTGGGACCAGGGCCTGCAGCACCACACACAGGGGGTAAAGCACACTGCACTACCACAATCAGCCCTTGAGCTGTGGCATGGTGCAGCAGGTGTGGAAGACTTGCACAACATTTGACAAAAGCAGGCACGTCATAGAGAGCAGGCACCTGATTGAGAGGGTTCTAAGAAGACTTATCTGGCGCTTGTTTGGCTTTGACCTGTAGAACAAGCAAACCACATACCTGCCTGGCAGCACTCCCGCAGGCTCCCGCTCAACAGCAATGCAACACCGCAATACCCCAGCATGCATCCCATATCTTACCACGTTGATAGTGTGCACAATACACTTTCCGGCCTTGATGTCTGTCTTGTTCAAGGCAACTGGGTATTCAGGCCTGCTGTACAGCAGCGGTCGTCCACTGCAAGACATGAACACTAGAGTTTCAGCAACAGGACAGCGTCGTTGGCAGCACGCCTTTTTACAGACAGAAGGTGTTCATTCTGCCAAGCACTACCTTGCCACAAACCGTTCTATTCTTATGATGCTGCAGCACTGCCTATGCTCTGGGGCCTGGTGTCACATCGCGGCAGGATGACAAGGTCAAGCGGCCAGTAGTTGTCTGACAGCTGCATGGTCAATTGATGGAGATTCCTGCACGTTGTTGTAGCTTACCCTTTCTGGAATATGTACAGAGTCTGTCCGCTCCTTGTGACAGTGTCGTTGATCTTCATCAGGTCTGAAGCTGTGAGGGCCCTGCCCGTGACAACATGATAGTTCAAGGTGTCATTCTGCAGGGTGCTGTTCTGGGTAGCCAACCCAGCAAACTTGCCCAGGGTTGCAACACTGGCTGATATTCCCTGTGGCAAGCAGCAGAACAGTTGCAAATCCCGTGGAGCGGCCATGTAAGATGGCTGCAGTTGCCTGGTTGTGTGAGGTGGGGAGTTGCCAATTAAACCAGCTGTGCTCACTAACAGGAATGTGTGCCCTTACCAGCCGCATGGCCCATGGTGGCACCTTCACGAAGGTAATGGTGTGGCAGTGCATATGCTGAGGTCCGTAATCTGGTTGATAAGGTTACTAAACCTTAAAGGCTGCATTAGTGGAGTACTGCACTTACAGAATTGGTGGGTGCAAAGAATGTGCACACAGAATTTGGGTTGCTGAGGTAGCCTGCAAGGTCTGCATTGCTGCTGATCAGCCGCAATCCTGTACTCAAGTCGGGGAAGACAGTGGCAAGGTCCATGACAGTTGCTGCTGCTTGCCTTGATGCTGTTGAGTTGGCAGGGGCTGCAAGAGTGAAGGAGGCCATGCCTGCAGGAAGGCAAAAACGGTCATCTTCAAGCAGACCTCAAGTCGAATGTTGCAGTTGTGAGCAAGATCGCAGATTTTATTCACGGAAAAGCACACACGAACGTCCTCAGAAGACAAACTCCCATGACATCAGACGCAGCTGAGTCAGTTAGCAGCTGCAAATGAGCATGCCTGCAGAAAAAAGCTGAAATACAGCAGCTGTCGGCAGCCCCGGGCCCAACGGAGATATGTGTGCCTGATGGACTATGATCAGCTGTGACCCGCCCTGAATGCAACCCCAAAACACCTTGGTGCAAGACAACAAGAAGTTGCAGACAGATGTTACCTGCCAGGCAGAGCAAGAGCTTTCCGAGGCTTGTCATTGATTAACGGACACGTACTGCAACATAAGGGGCGGGCAGGGACAACAGCGCTAGCGCCTGAAGTGCAGCCCAGCAATCAGCGAGCAGGACCACACGGCAATGTTGGTTGAGTGAAATCTGTCAATGGCCAACGTATTGCAGCTGTCATCTTCATGGAGTGCACAAGATCGTCAAGGTGGCAGTTATCGTAGGGTTTGGCCGTTTGGAGGTCTACAACTGTGTAACCTTGTACTGCAAGGTGAGAAGTAACTTCAATTCCAAAAGTCAACTTTCTACTGTTACAAGACCGGAAGGTACATTGATGTGCTGCAACATAATATGGAACCATGCAGCTAGCTGCAGCTCACTGGCTGGCGGTTGGAAGAAGCAATATCATGCAGGAACCATCCATGAGGAGAACAGCGGTGTCGTTGATGGTTTGTTGCTGATGCTATTTTCAACATACTGCATTGCAGGACGGCACCTATCTCAAAGATACTCAAATGCAGGGGTATATCCAGTAGTATTCAGTAGGTTGGTCAGCCCTGCTATCCGGATAAAACATCGCCATGGCACTGGCTTCAGCGGCTGCAATGCAGGGTTAAACAAGTAGAGGATAGAGTGCTATTGATAACGCCCTGCTGAAAGTCAAGGGCACCACAGGGTTAGCAATGCAGATTTATCAACCAAAAGCGGGGTACCATCACAGTAGTGATAGTCACCTGGTTGCCTTTATGGCACTGGTGCCGTATTGAACTTCAATAATACCAATTTTGTTTGTCAAAGTATGACATGAAGCCAGTACAGCACTAGTGCCATTATCACCACCACTACATGCACGGTACAACACGTGCAAACCAACATCATGCCAATCAGGCTTCTTGCCTGGAGGCAACAGCTCTTGATGGTCAACTTGGTCAGAATTTGAAACAAATAACCATTAACTGGTCAGCCATCACGAACAGCACAAATGCTGTCAGGATGGCCAGGTGCCATGAAGGAACAGGTAAATCATGCTTACACAGCCACATACAGGATGGCCCCCCCTCGCATGTGGTCCATTTGCCAGCTCATCCGATCTTGCATGGCTCTATATCTTTCACAGGTGAACCTGGCTACTCTGTACAAGGCGGCGCACTGTTCTGATGCGGACAAAAAAATGACAGGACTTGGAAGATGGGCACTGCTTTCAGGAGGCAGTCGAGGCAGTACAGAGAGTGACAGAACATTGTGAGGAGAGAAGTGGACAAAGGAACCAAAGATCATCAGCACTACAAGCACTCCCAACACTGATGCACTTGATGCTGATAGAAGATACACCCGAGCACTGCTGACATGACAGGGACAGGCAAGGCAGAGAACTATCAACAGTACCGCATGGCAAGTGCTGCCACAAATATGTTCTGGGCATGGCATTCAGGACACAATGCAGAAAGAAAGTAGTTGCATAGGCAGCACATTTAGGACCCTTGCCTAAGGGGCAGGGGAGCAATCACACCAGAGCGGGAAGCAGATGCAATATGCTTGCAAAGCTGTCACTGATAGAGACAATGCCCTGATCTGTGTACTACACGGAAAGAACTGTGAAAGCATTGTACAGGACAAGAGCCACAGTGGCGGTAATTCACCGTCTGGCACAGCCTGTAGCCCATGCTATCCAAGACCGCTTGATTGACTGTAAGCTTGCACTGGCTTCTATTCATTGATGAAAGTTGTCTGACAACACTTCAAGCAGCAGGCAATGTTCAATGCTTGATAAAGGCCCACTAGTACTAGCCTGTCACACTGCCGTCATGAGTCAACACTTGTTGATGCCCGCAGTGTGAGCACAGCAAGCTAGGGGACAGCTTTTAGATGCTGAGAAGAAACACCACAATTGCTATCACGAAGGGTGGCTACCCCCTTCAAACATCACAATGCATTCATCATTGAGCAACATATGAACAACCTGCAGCCCTGCAATCTGCCTTACAGAGCAATTATTAAGACAGCAACAGCTGCTGTAACGGCGCACTGTATTATGCTGGCCTTCATGTGGAGAAAACCCGAGTTCACCGGCTGACTGCTACCAGGGCTGGGAGACATTGCTCCTGTTGCTGCTCCACTGCTGCTGTCCAGGGTTTTAGCAGTTGTTCCATGCTGATCAGTCCCTGTAGTGTTTGCGCTACTGCTAGGCGTCTTGCTGGTCGGGAGTGGTGCTGGCAGCCAGAGAGGCTCAGGTGCCTGGAGTGCGGTGGCATTGCCAGCCTTCTTCAGCCAGTCCTCAAACAGTGGGACCAGGCTTGGGGGTGCCATCAACTGCAGCAGTAGCACATGACTAATGACTCCAGTGTCCTGATGATGGTTTGCAAGAGGTATTGTCTCAAGGTGCCACCTGGCGTCTGTGCCCACCAGTGCAACAACAGGAACTAGCGATTGTGGACACGGCCACATGTTGTGCAACAAGTATGCTTGCAGATTGTTTCTGAGGGTGCATCAACGCATGGCAATGGTCATACGACTGATTATCAATCTCCGCCGATGCTGCCCAGCTGTGGCTCACCGTCTGATTCACAATGTGCACAAGACAGCCTCCTGCTGGGATGTTGGCGATCTCAATTGGCTGCACATACTTGCGACCAAACGCAACATATGGGACACTCCTGCAATAAGCTGACATGTGCACCTTATGCTACCACCTTTAGTTTGTGCATCATCGCAAATGAGACCTGTTGGTTGTCAGAATGGCCAGCCAGATGTGGGGCCACACGTGCAGGAGTGCTCATAGCCTGAGGATGGACTGAGTCAGTTTCATGTCCAACAAGATGCACACCAACATACGGTACCTGGCACAATGCCTGTTGGGCCTTCAGATGACAGCTATTCAACGTCTAGCCCATGCATTGCTGATCATTGCAGGATATGGCACCGTGCCAGCAAGCGGCTTCCCGATGACAACACACAGCAACATCATGACCAAGTGATGTAGTGTACGTCTGTAGTAATTCTTTGAGGTCTGTCATTGTGGCATGGGCTAGATGAGATGATGTTCCCGGCGTGTCAGGCCGATCATGTCGCTAATGTGGCCCTGGTGTCAGGCCCGAGGCTTGGCTTGTCGGTATGCTTCGCTTGTCAGTTTCCCAAATCTACAAAAGTAACAAGTCACAGGCTACAGTGGTGAAAACTGTTGGCAAGGCAGAGACATAACAGATAGCATTCTCGTTACCAATGGGCTTACCTATGCTGCACAAAATACAATGGCTCGCCTTCACGGGTCTGGATTGATTTGAACCTTGTACCCAGATCCTGTGCCTTGACCTTCTGGCCAGGTATCACATGGTAATTAAGTATCTTCTGCTGCAATGTCTGATTCTGCAACACCAGACCCACATACTCGCCAAGGGCATTCATGGCGGTAGTCATTGCCTGTAAAGATGCAAGAGCAAGCAGTGCTTCTGCAGAATTCCATCATCCAATTGATTGATTTACAGTAGTACAGCACGCTCAACCGACAGCTGTTGAACCTCCGTGTACAGGTGGTGTGGCAAGCGCCAAGGCGCCCAAGGTGGCCACCCGTAAACAGTAGTGATATCTGTCCCAGGCACCCATACACACACTTATTAGGCTATCTATCTGCTGTTTGCTGGTGCAGCTCAGGTCACAAACGGCATGGCACGGCTAGTAGCATCTCCATCTACTGGGAAGAGAGAACATGGCAGATGAAGGGATGAGAGGAAAGACATGCTCAGCACTTGAGGGGTCGAAAGTTACAAAGGACGCGATGTGACGGCAGGTATGGACCAAGGACAAAGATGCCACCATCATGCCTTGTCCCACTGTATCTTTGCACCCCAGGAGGGGGGGGGGGGGGGGGGGGGGGACCCAAAAAAAAAAAAAAATAAAACTGCTATAGCGGCGGCGTTTGGAATCTACTATTCACAATGTACACTGTCCTTGTGTCGTAAAGGGTACAGCTTCTGTACCTTCTGCTTCCAATGCTCTTTCAGCAGCACCTGTTGTGATCTTCTAAACATTCTGGTGTCTCTAAGTGACAAACGTCGCTTAATACACATGTACAAC
>JABEVS010000102.1:92487-171314 GCA_018290735.1 Coelastrella sp. MACC-549
GGCGGGACAAGGAGAAACATCAGGAAAGGGGACAGGAGAAGAGAGGAGGAGAGGAAATAGAGGGAAAGGGAGACGGAGGAGCTGGGGGCAAGAAAGGGGAAAAGGGCAGCAGTGGAAGGCGGGTCGGGACCAGTGGGAAAGGGGCCGCCGTCTTGCGGTGTCCAAGGGTGGGGGGGGGGTTGGGGGGCGGGGGGGGGGGGGGGGGGGGGCGGGGCAGACTCATTACACGCTGATCATGATAATGGTTTGATCATCATGATTTGATGCTTGGATTCAGATATTTTCGCCATGAGTGACTTTGTTGGCTCCTACGGGGTGCCCCTGAGGGGCCAGGTTGTATGGTATGGTATGTTTTGGTTGATCTAACAATATACTTCATTCTGAATAGATTCTATGCTAATACAGGTTCTGGTAATTCCATCTGATCACGATAAGTGACTGAGGTGCACTGGTTGCATAGAGCAGGGCTATCTAGGAGCAGGGCTGTTTAGGAGCAGGGCTATCTAGGAGCAGGGCTAATAATTGAGTAGCCAGCTGATGTAAGCACTCTCCCATCCTTCTGCTCCTTCTCATGCTGATAACATTTTATGCACTAGTTGGGGCCTACACCACAATGCAAGCATCAACAAAGAGAAGCTAGGCCCCCACCTCGTTGTCTGGAGCTATAAGAGTGCACACCGTCTTTGGGTTCTCCACATAAGCCACCAGCTCAGGCGAGAACTCCTTCACAGCCATGATCACCTGGCTCAGCTGAGGAAACTTCAGGTCTGCTTTCATTGGGCTGGGCACTGCGTCTGCTGCTGTTGCAATTCTGTAGTCAAGGGTCAGGCTGGGGCCTGCAACACCAGTTGACAAGGCCAATTGACCAAGTGACAGTCTGCCTCAACCGCACCAACATGCGCACCCACGCCCGATATGAGACTGCAGCTTATGCAACTGTGAGATAGGCCAATCCCTGCGCAAGTGCAATCACGTGAGCTGCACAACAGCAAATACCTGCTAAGATCATCAAGGTCGAAGCCAGAACACATATGAGATACTGTAAACCCATCAGTACTATTGCAACGATTCACAATGAGGCCTCAGCAACCTGACTATTGTCCCGAGTTAAGTTAACTCAATTAACCACCTTTGCTGATCAGCTGTTGGGTTCTAACCAACATAGACAGTTCAAACATTGCAATCCTATGGCCGATCTGCATCTCTTCCGCACCATGACAGCGATTGCCACGCTCTCATCAGCCTGAGTCACTCGTCATGGCACGACCACTCGTATTCAAGGGCGTACTTGGCGAAACAGATGAGACTTATAAGTCGGTTTGCTGGTGCATGCAGCGACGTATCGTGCTGACTATGGTGGCTTCGGCAATTTGCTGCGCGCGAGAATCGCTTGAGCATGTCAAGCTCTTAGAATTTGATGTTGTTACACTGCTGATAGGCTGCTACACATCGAAGCTGCTATTCAAGGCTTCTCAGGAGAACCTCAATCAATCAAGTAAGGCACATACTGGCAGTGCATGTTGCCCCTAAATCGTGACCTACTGGCGGGTCTACCGTATGATAAGTTGTTTTCGAGCTAAAACGCTTACATTGTGCCATCAGGATAAGGCAGAACATTGAAGTACTCAGAATTAGTGCTGTCGCAATAGCATGGCATGTGACACTTCAGCAGCACACTGTTACTGAATTTCTTTGCACCGTCTGATGGACCTGACCGAAGACGTCAATTGCAATACAAGGGGAGATCTTCGTTTAGACCGAAGAAAGCAGCTCAGTTGCTTGAGCTTGATGGATTTTTGCTCCTTCGTGATACATTCATCCTTCATTCCACACAAGGGCATTCGGAGCTGACTGAAGAGCTGAGTAGCCCAGAGCTGAGTAGCTTAGAGCTGAACAATGTCACACAAAGCTGAAAGCATTTAACACTACAGTGAGTTGCTTTATTGCGTGTTATCAATGCCTCATCAGCCCTAACGGGCCGTCTCAGTGAGGGCACCAGGGAAAAAGGCACAAATGGTACACAGCCACATCAGTGTACAATGATTGGATTTGCAAAATCACAGGGAGTGCTATCGGGCACAGCAGAGAAGGCGTCACTGCACCAAATTGGGATGACAGTTATCACACGTACAGCATACGGTGGTACCAGTGCTGTTTCCTGCTTGCCAGTGCTAGTAACTCTTGCTGTTTGCCCACAGTGCTGTCGGCCACTGATGGCTATTCAAGCCATAAGCACCATACTGACTACTGTTGGCCACTGGTGTCTACAGCAATACTGCTGCAACACCTGAAACAGTCAAGGACATCAGAAGCATGGGAGGAAAGCCTCTGCTGCCATCAGTTCCTGATGTGCTGGCAGGTGGTGCTGCTGCCTTGCTGTCTGCCCCAACTGCAGAGCCCTGAGCCCCACGCTGCCCTGGTATTGAACCAGGGGCAGCTGCTGTTGCTGGCAGCCAGAGATCTTTGGGTGCCTGCAGTGCTGATTCATTGCCTGCTTGCTTAAGCCAGCTTTCAACAGCAGGAACAATACTGGGAGGTGCCAGAACCTGTGGGCCAGAAGTGTGGCAGCATCCGACAGAGTGAATTATGCCATAATTCACACTTGAAGTGTTCAGCTACAGCAGTTGCACACTGAGGGTATTCTCTTTCTCAATAACCACCATGCTGAACTGGGTTGATGCTACACGGTTGAGCATCATTCTTGCAAGGAAGCACAGGCAGTATGATGGAGAATATTGACCAGCAGGTGCACCTCCTGTCAGCTGCTGTGGTGTGCACTTGAGTGCCAGCTTGCCCCACTCACTGTGGTGTTGATTACATGGATGATGCAGCCTCCAGCCGGAATGTCAACAATCTGTAAACAACAGCAGACCACACTGTGACTAGCAGCCTTTGCCAATTGATCTGTTAACCAGCTCACTAATCACCTGGTCAGCACTTCTGCATTGCATCCTGTGAAGTGGCAAGTGGCCTGCCATGCTGTGAGGAGTGGATTCTGCCGATCACTGCTGAACATGCAACCACTGGTGGCACCTTCGAGAACTCTCAGTCCCAATAAACTGCTGCTGCTCAGCACGTCTCATACCTGTAATGGAACCACGTACTTCCTGCCAAAGCTGACATATGGACGACCCCTGCGTGTTGCATGGTGATATTTGTTGGGGTGTCAGATGCAGCTGTTCTTCCGGTTGGCCCAAGGTGCAATCTAGCTGTTGCTTTTCACAATGCCACCCTAGAGCTTCATGTCAGATACTCTTTGCCTGACCTGCCCAGAGCACCGCCTCAATTACGGTGAATTGTGAATGTTCAGGCTGGTAGATGCCTTAGATCACTCACACAAAACCTCTGCACTGTGGATTTGACCAATTCAGACTCCAGAAGGCAGCTGGAAACCAACACATGCAGTGAATGTTGCCACCGTACTCACTTGTGTCGCAAAAATAGGAGCGTCTCATTGGCTCTGCTGTTGATGGTAGTCACATTTGTCCCTAGCTCATCTGCCTTGAGTTTTTGTTCTGGTATCACATGATAGTTCAGCAGCTGCTCTTGCATGGTTCTGTTCTGCAAGAAAAGGCCCACATACTGCCCAAGTGCCTCCATAGTGGTGTTGATTGCCTACAGCGTATGACCAAGCGAAGCACACTCATAACGCAGCATGCAATCTTTGAGGGGGTATTCAACCTGTGTAAGAGATGCACCACACTGTAGCACACTCAGTATTGCCAGTGTTGGAGGCACTGCCTGCAGGTTGAAACTGCTACTGGCAGACTACTAGACTCCTCTAGTTGAGCGATGGTGACCTCCATGGCAAAATGTATCCGGAAAGCATTCAAGACAGCAGCCCGTCCATGGGCCAACCCGACAAGGACACTCATGCATACTACGTTAGTAACTGGGTTCAACCAGTGGCGACCCCCACCTGATTGGTTGGTGCAATGATTGTGCAGGTGGTCTTTGGGTCATTGACATACTTTTCCAGGTTTGGCGCAAACATTCGTGTCGAAGTAATCTCTCTGCTTAGGTCTGGAAATTTCGTGTCTGCCAGCATGGGCTTTGGCACAGCATCAGCTGCTGTGGCCACTTGGTATGCACAGGCCAGCTGCAGCCTGCAGCCTGCATCGCAATGCACAGTGCCATATGAGGGAACCCCAAGTGAAGCTTCACAATACTGTTGCTGTTGCATTGTAAAAATGAGAATATCGCATCATGCATTATGCACTCGGCGACAGTAAAAGCAGTTCTCTGCGATGGTGTTATGCACACGGACCTGATAAGAGAATCAGGAGAGCAACGAGACAGCAAGGACCACGCATCATGGTGTACATGCTTGTTTATTCGATTACTATTCGTTCGTGTGCTGATGCTCAGGCAATTAGCCTGGTCCCGGTGCTGCGAAATAATGCACACACTGCCAGGCCTATTGCTTAATAGATTAATAAAAATATACCCTGGTTGTTGTGGGGTGGGCATAGGCAAGCAGACGGCCGTGCTTGAAGGTCAAGGTGTAACAGGTTCCGCAACGTGAATCCGCGCACGTTAGGCATGCTCATCTCCCTGACGTGACAAGCCCGATTACAACGCGTGCAATATATACAGAAGCATAGCTTGATTCTACTCAGGAGCTTCGAAGCAATTCTTATCAAGATACTCTTTACAATTTCGCTGACATTGAGACTGAGTCCAACATCTGGACCCCTCCTGTGTGTGAGCTAGCACGAGCTCAGGTTCCTCGATGTAATTTTTTGAGCCACGTGCAAACACTTCTTGCACCCTCAACAGGCCGGTTGCACCGTGTAACTCCGTCACTTACAGACAGTCACGCAATGAGTCGCCCTGACAAAAAATCAGACTTATAGACCAAGAAACAACAGACACCCTGTTCTTTCAGGGGGCATTCAGTAGCCCACAGACAGTGCCAGAAGGCTGTCGACTGAAAAAGAATGATTCTGGTAGACCAAAACAACAGGCTGGGGTGCAGCTGACAGCACCCACCATCAACACAAGCTCGGAGCGCAGCAAGCCCGCTGGAGGCACGCAGTGAGTGCTGCCTCAAACTGGTTCATCTCATACTGTACCACAAGTATGGAAAGTTTCCATGTGACAAGTGTGGAAACTCATAACTTGTTATCCAGGCCTGTCATTGAAGCGTCTGCTCATGAACTCACTATTGGCCCTTTTAAAAACTCAACCATCAATGCAATGGTGCGATTACCGTTTGCTAAATAGCTGCACAGACTTGATTACATCAAACCGTCTGTCAAGGGCAGCTTTTGAGCCGCATGCAGGCATCATCCTACAGTTCTGCATCAGCCGTGCAGTCTTGCCAGGATTCATCATCTGCGCTTCTTTCCCTTGCTGCCTTTCTTAGCACTGGATTTCTTGGCCCCACTTCTTGATTTAGCATCTGCTTTGCTAGCCCCAGAATCTGCTCTCAACCTTCCGACCGACTCAGTGCTATCAGCCTCATTTTGCTGCTGCTTCTGGCTAATAAGCTCTTGCACAATGCCCTGAGTGGAGTGTCTGCCTAGGAAACTGCTAAGGTCCATCTCACTCATGACACTCCTGATACTGCTATGTGGTATGACAAACCCCTCACTCTCACTGCCGCTGCTGCTCTGATCACTGTCAGTGGAGTGCCAGTGAACAAAATCAGGAACTGACTTGTTGCTGGCCCCTGGTCCCTCATCAGTGTGCTGTTGCTGCTGATCATGTTGTTGGCTATAGACCAAATGCAGGTTGAGACGCAGCATCTGTCTTCGTCTGTAGAACTTTCCAATGACACTCTCTACCAACTGCTTATCACCATCAAGTTCCTGAGCTAAGGGTACATTCAATGCCGCAAACTTGCCGGGCACTCTCAACTGCAAGCGCTGTAGCTGAGGCCCAGCGTTTACCACATCCACTGACACATCAGCAGCACTGCTGATACCAGGTAGATGGGCTCGCAACATCAGCAGCTCAGGCCCACTGCGACTGAGCTGATACTGCACTGCAGGGAGGTCAGAGCTGCTCATCTGGCTACTTGAACCTGCTGCAACAGCTGCTGTTTGTTTCTGCTCACTGGAACAAGCAGCTGCAGGGACAGCCTGGACATGCACATGCTGTTCGATTGGCTCACTGCTGTCGCTGCTGCTGCTGAGAGACCGCTGGTGCATATGCCCGTTTGCGACTGCCACAGCACCGGATGGGGTTGGGCATTCTGACCCCTCTCTCTCCAGTGAGGATGACATGGTGACATCCTCATAATCTCTTGTGCTGCTGTTGCTGCCTGTCTCTTCTGCCATGTGCACAAGAGCAGCAGGTGCTGTTGACACTCGTGCCAGCTGCTCAGCACACAAAGCAGTCTGAGCCTGCTGTAGCTGCTGTGGCACAGGTGCTACTGCCGAGTCGCCGAGTGTAACAATAGGCTGCACTGGCGGTTTCTGGACTGTTGCTGTTGCAATGGCTGCAGGAGTCAACGGCTTTAGACGCTTGTAGCCTGGCTGTGGTGCTGCTTTTGGAATGTCACGCTGGTAAAACAGCATGTATGCATTCTGTGAAAGCACGCGGGCCACACTGGTTTGCGCCACATGAGCGTCGTCACAACCGTACCACCGGCCATCAGCTGTGCGCACAAAGCAGATGTAGTGCCCAAAGCTAGTGGAGTTCATCTGCAGCGGAAACAGGTGCAAGCAGACGGTGTCCGCAAAGACCTTGAGCACATTGAAGTAGGCTGGCACTAGCTCCAGCAGCCCATCAGCATCACTCCTAAGCGCTGACACTCAGTGAGAGGTTGCAATGTATGAGTCATGCCATCTGCACCAAAGTGTGGTCTTGGCATGTGTCAATGAGTCTCTGCAAGCCATATCCAGCACAACCGTCTGAAGGAGGGAGCCCTCTGCAGGGGCCTTGCTGAAACACTGCCAGAACTCCCAGTGTCCACATCTGTGGACACAACAATGCTAGCTGGCTTCAGGGTAATGTCTTATCTGGCTTGACAGGATCCTGTCTCACCTGATCCAGGTGCACCACCACTCCTGACAGGGTATAGCTGACCTCCCGATCATCCATGGCCCCCTCGGCCATATAGGGCTTCAGGTCCAGATGCTCCCCGTAACTCAGCATCTTGTTGATCTTGCCAAACCTTCCAGTGCCAAAGCGCTTCAGGCACAGCACCAATGTGTTGGGCGCCACCTCAAAGCGTGTGCTGCGTGTGGCCTTGCAGCGCTGCCGGCAGCCGTCACAGGCATAGCAGTTGTCACCATCCAGCACTTCATCTGCAAGACACGAAGACATGGTAGGTGCAAGGGAGTGGCACACATGAAAGCAATGCCTACATACAACTGCATTGGCATGGCATGAGGCCATGTAGTGCCTGGTATTAGGACCACAGAGACTTGAGATGGCTTGGTGTTGCTAGCTCTACCAGGTGACAGTGACAGTGACAGTGACCATCTGATGCATAAAAGGTCAGCAGGCAGGGGTTACACCAATGGTTCTGCTGCCACCAACCTACACCTGCTATCCCTGCAGCAGCCAAGAAGTAACAAGTTTTTGATCACCACTTTTCAGCCAATATAATACTGCCATCGGTCCCATGCCTTAGATGTCCGTAGTGCCTTTTGTTCACAATTAGACAGAGAAAAGTGCATGACCATCCGAGCTCGATTGTGAAGCAGGAAACCACCCAACCCCACAACACAATCATCAGCAAGCTGGCAGCATCATTCTGACAAACTCCACGGCGAAGTGCTTGCACCTGCTGTGTGTCGTGCCAGTGCGTCCTCCAGTCTGTCTACTGCTGGTGGCACTTCCAGTTGCAAATCCAATGCTGCCTCATACCGCCTGCTTGCACCACCACAGCCATCACAGATAACCTGGCTGCGCAGGTAGCCGCCAAACACATGATGAACCAGTGTGGTCTCCTGCGTCCTGCAACAACATACACAAGGAAGGAGGTGTAAGGAGGTAGCATCAAGCAATTGACCATGTCAAGGTGTGTAAAGCAAGCTGTGGTTGATTGCCCACATGAGCGCAAAGCACATCAAGTGCCACTTGTCAGTCAGGTATCGCCAGGGTTCAGAGCTTGACAGTCCAAAGCCCATGTTTGGCTGATGCAGTTGCCAGGCCAGGCGCTTGTGTGAGCACCTACCTCATGTCATAACGCTCCTTGCCGCCGTAGTTTGTGAGCTGGATGGCCTCCATGGTATTGAGCATGCTGTAGAAGAACTCATGAGCATCCTCCTGCCGGCCGTAACTAAGAGTCTTGGCAAAGCGGCGCAGGTGGCGGAGCAGTGGCCGCACTGACACTTCTCCTCCAATTCCAGCATCTGCCAGGCGCTTGCACAGCACCTGAGGGGAGGTACAAACAACATGCAGTACTTTCACGCAACCTCAGGGACACATTGCAATACAAATGTGTTGCACTACAAAGAACTCCACAGCATGTTGCTCCTGGTGATTGTGGTACTGTGTAGAACTGCCAATCAGGTGGCTGCTGATGTACTTGGAAGACCCCATACATGCCCTTACTGGGTGTGGCACCAGTGAAAGTGCTGGCCGGCAGACTGCTGCACAACAACTGCATGGTCCTGCAAGGTGTCACACTTCCTCTTATGCACGTCATACCATGAAGGACTGTGTGCAGATCTCACCTGCAGCTCACACAGGAGGCACCACTCATGCCTAGATGGCTTGTTGCAACTGCTGCTGTGCAGCCCTTGATCCAAGTACGCCCTCAGCGGCTTGTTTGCAAGAAGACACTGCAATGCTGCATTCGCATAGCAGTTGTTGCCGAGGTTGGTGAACCCCACTGGTGGTTTCCTGCAGCTGCTCCTGTTGTGCGACAGCTGCAGGTAGTGTTGATATGGGAACAGCACCTGCTGTGGTGCTGGGGCATCCTCATTCGGGTCTGGTGGGGCAGGTTTACCAGCTGCTGTGCCAGCTGCCTGTACTGGGCTGTTAGCTGATAAGGCTGCCAGCTTCTGCAGATTGGGGCACTCAAACTTGTGGGTTGAGCGCCAGTCCTGCAGCTGGCACGCTTTACCACTGCAGAAACAGAAATAAAGCACACAGGAACTTGCAATATTGGGTTGAACAATGGCAGGGCTGTGTGAACAGAGGCACAAACGACACCAGAAAGACCCACAGCTGCCCCTGCCCACTGGACCAATTGTCACCACTCACCAGTACTTAACGGACTTGCAATGCCCGCAATGAGTGGTCGTGGGCCTTCCACAAACTCTACACATCCCTGAATCAATGGACATCCTTCTAGAGACGATTGCCACCTCCCACCAAGGGGTGCCCTCGTCTATGGACTGTCTTCCCAGGACAGAGCCCGGCTCACGCGTTTGCCAGCAAGGGATGACACTACAGGAGATCAAAACACCTCATATGTAGCAGCTAATACCAAACAGGACAGCAGCCTTGGCTGATGCACTGCAAGAAGGGCAGGCGCAGTGTCGGTGTTCAACAGGCAATGTGCGGCAGGCTACACGATTGAAATCTACATAGGTCTAAGAGTATGAGCCAGATGTTAAACAACGCTGAAGGTTCGTGCTTTACGCACCACGACCACGACTACTGCTTCTTACCTTGCGACAATGAAGGCTGCAATGATCACAACTCCTACAGCTATCTGCGCAAGCAGACCTATCATTTACTACGTGTATCATCTATAGATGCTGGCACTAGACTCCACGCATTTGACTGCTTCAAGGTCCCTCTACAGTACTAGCAATCCCTGAATCCGACCTCCTGCAGCTGCAACTTTATAAACAATACATCGTGTTCAAAGACTTGTCGAAATGACCAAGGAGTGGCTGCTTCCCAGGGGGTAGTGGCAGAGCACTCAATAGTGCGGTCTAATCCACGTCTGCCTCGACACTGTTGCTGTCGGCGATATGCAAGCCCAGTGCCATAAACCCCGCCCCATGAATAGCTTTTGCCCTGCTGCCAGGAGTGCATCGTATATGCACCTGTCATGACCTAGTTCAGAACCCACAGCCGCTGTCTGTTGGGATCTCCAGCAACAAGACAATGGGGAACTGAGCAACAGGTCTTAAACACTTCCGTCAGTAACAGCGTAACCTCTATCAAATGACAGATACACTTCCTTGACCCAACAATCCAGTGTCAATACATGTCCAAGCACATCCACGGCTCAATCTCTTCAAGAGATTACTGTTAAAGGTTCTTTGAAGTAGCCCAAAAACGATAACACTCTTTGTTTCCTTTTACAGTTTATGGACATGAAGCAATATATGCCTATGTCAGGACCAAGCCAGTACAGCAGTTGTGCTGAATGCTCAGTGGCTTACTGTGAGCCATTCTCTGAGCCACGCAGAGTCTATGCAGTCTGAAAAATTTCTGTTGCCACTGTTGTAAGGGAGGTGATGAGACAATACAAGAGAAGGTAGGAACCATACTGCTGTAAGGATGCATGCAAAGAACCCAAAGGTCTCCACCCCATTAGAATGTTTTCAGACAGTAGTAGACATACAATACGCATGTATTCATCAGTCTCTTGAACAGACTCCCATGACACTATACTCATCCAATAAAAACTGTTCTAAACGAGCGTTCAGCTGACTAAGCTTGCTTTAGTACACAATATCACTGATCATTACTACAATGCAGTGCACACCATGTATTGGGTGACCAATAACTTACAATAGACTGGTACATATAATAACACATATCCTTCCGCATCAGGTGTGAGGATGTGCATGCACACAACAGTCTTAAAATAAGGGTATGAACCAAGGTAGAAGGGTAGCTGGGGCAAGCAGCTGAAACCCCTAAAATTGCTCTCAACTGACATCACTCACGTGTTGAACACCTCATACACCTTGCTTCCCGGGTCTGGTGCATGGTGAACAGAGATGTACTGCTGCGATCATGCCAGCAACCGTGTGTGTCAGCATGGCACAGCAAAGGAGCAGCTGATTCGATCAAGGACGCAGTGAGTCCTAGTCCAAGATAGCTGATTGAACCACTAGTTGCTGAGCTGATTCAAAAAGCTTGATTTGAAATCAACATGCCCTTCAATTCAGCGGCCACCTGTTGGTCCCCACTGCCCTTCACCACAGCAATTGTTGCTAGACATCAGTTGAAGGTACACCTAGCAATGGGTCTGCTTTCAAGCTGTCAGCATCATATATATCACTACTCAGATGTCGGAGTAAAGTTCAATTCCCACAGCACAAAGACCTTTAACTAGCATGTTCTGCATGCTGTGCAGGCAACACCACTCAACTTGAACCATGCAAATCACACTCTGCATTGCTACTTGGCATCTAGCAGCCCAGCTGGCTGCCTGTGCCTTGCTTCGCTTACTCATGGATGCATGATGCACCTGCCCTGCACGCTTGCCTGCCTATCCTGCAGCCAGTTGCTTGCAACAACGCACCAGTGCCCTGGAATGTTGTACCCCGTCACTCCTGTCCACACAGCAGCATGTGCTGCGCCACAAGTCAAGGGTTTTATCACTGCAACCCCAGCTTCCGCTGTCACATGTGTGTCCACTACCCCAGCTGACTGCCATTGATCGCTTGAGGCAGGCATCGTGTTCAACAACACGGCCATGGCTTGGCAGGTGACAGCTTTGCCAATATTCCGCAGACAAGTCTTGCCATTGACTGACGCACACTGGGGGTTGCCACCTGGCCCCATGCGCACTGCAATGGATTCAAACCCTACTGGCAATCCAGGTATGCATTTCCAGCCGTCACTGCCTGCAGCCTGTGCCACGACCTGCCTGGGTTTACTGCTGCGCATCGGGCAATGTACACACCTGGTGCTCTGACTTATGCTCTGGACTGACACTCGCTTGCCAACGCATCCCAGACAGCTGTTATGTACTGGAGCTGCCGCTGCTGCTTTGCTTGCTGCCACTTGCAGGATGCACCCATCCATTACTTCAAAGGAAATCGTTGAGTTGATTGAGTCAGTGCTACCATCTGTATCTTGATATGTTGAAATTGTTCTTGTTATCGACAGGACAACATGCTGCTTGCCAAATATAACACCTGAGCTGAGATTCCAGTCGGTCGATGAATCTGTGCAGTACCCTGCACCTGGCCAGCATTCATCAGAACGAGGTCTGTATTGCTTTAGCTGAGCTGCAGTGCCAGCAGCATTCACCGGTATGCATGGCCCCTGAGGAAAGCCCTCCGTGATATTGAACAGGTAGGACTCTGGATCTGTTGGTGCCGGGGAATCTGCTGGTATCTCTGCTTTGCCAGTGCTGCATGCTGCTGATACAGAGGACATCGACCTCAAGCATATCAACGACTGCTTAGCTGGAGCTGCAGGTCGTACTTCAGCGTACAATAAGGTTTCTGATGGCCGCGCTGGCACAATGAATTGCGTGGTCTTGTCTTGTGGCGGGATTATGCCGGGGACGATGCTGTAAACGACGTGCCTATTTGTGATTGTCCAAGCGGATGATGGCTTCAGTACACCAAGCAAACACTGACAGTGCCCTCTAGCTACCATGACTGCCAGTAAAACCAACAGAACTTTGCATAGCGGGGCGCGGCCGTGGCATCGACACACCTTCGGCACCATAATGTGTAGGGCCGTCAGGCAATTCTGGTGATGCAACCTACTCGCGTGTGTAATTCATCATTGGTCGTGGTGCCTTTAGCAGCTTACGGACCGTGAAGTGATTCACCAGAGAGTAGATCGATCCACAACGATGCAACAAAGCAATCCATGCTGATAATATTGTGTGTTATCAACTAAAGTCCAAACAGTGCATGCTGGCTCGTTGTGCGTCAATATGGGTGCGGGCATTGTCACGGAGGTGCTCCATCTTCATAGCAGCTCTTGACCATTAACGCAATCACAAGATAAGGAATTAAATATAGTTAGTCTGATGATTGGTTACAGCGATGAAGGCTGATGAAGCGAAATTTGTCATGAACAACAGGATGACAACTCGCAGGGTTGCTCCACAAACAACAATCCACACCCACACTCGGCCAGACAGGTTTGCGCTGCGTTCTGAAACCGAGATGGATGCAAGCCGTGTATGCAGGCAGCACTGCACGCCGTGTGCCCTACACGAGTATCACTGCAGTCAAAGGGCACAAAAATGGAGCAGTAGAGACAGATGGGGAAAACAAGAACAACACCAAAAAAGCGCAGCATGACCCATGCTGTGCAATGCCTGCTGCCCCTGGACATAACTGTGGACTGGAGGGACAGTAACACAACACAGGCAATGTAGAAGAAACTGAGCCATGCAATGTGGCTCACAGAAGATCCTGTGTGCCGGAGCGTCTGCGCTTGGAGGTATGCTCAGACGCTTCAGCCATCATGCTGTGATGCTCCTCAGAGAAAGATCATGCAAAGGCTGCTGGATGTGCTGCTGGGCACCAAAGCGTGCCTGCATCTGAAAACTGAGTTTGGCAGGCAGTTGAAAGTCAGAGCTACAATCTTATCTGTTTATAGTTGATCAACGTGCCGCAGCGCATGCTCAGCAGGCAGCAGGGCAGTCACTGTCACTTTCACTGTGACAGCAGCGGTGCCGGTCAAGGCGGGATTATCTCGCTGTACGGCCGCTAACTAGAGGCTCGTTATTTCTTGAGTCAAGCACACTGTTAGACACACACTATGACAGCCGAAGCAGGCACAAGCATCATACCAGGGTTGCGCCCCCAACGCATGTCAGCGCATTAGCCATAGCATTTCGACTTGCTGCATCGCTAGATTTCTTTTACACTATGTGTACTGAAACGATAGAATGGTATGCTTCTCCAAGCAGGAGGTGATCTTAATACAGAGGAGCTGGTGACTGGACGTGCTCAAGTGAACTCAAGTAATTCTTGGTGTGGGACGTCAGTGGCAGCTAACTGCATCATATGGCAGCCAGGTGTCTCACCAGGACAGCCATGCAGGCTTACAGGGTGGCGCCCCCAACGCATGTCAGCGCATTTGCCATAGCATTCCAATCTGCTGCATGGCTAAATATCTTTTACAGTCAGCTGCTATGTTAAGAAATGCCATCACCAGTACTTGTTAGGGTTTTTCACACAGAAAAAACATACAATAATGACAGCCGAAGCAGGCACAAGCATCATATCAGGGTGGCGCCCCCAACGCATGTCCGCGCATTTGCCATAGCATGTCACCTTGCTGCACGGCTCAATTTCTTTTGCAATGAGTGACTCACTTGAGTTAGCCAGTACTTGTGCAGTGCAGACGATGTCCGCATTGCCTGCATATAGGGACTACGCTTTCCACAGTCGTTGGAAACCATGTGCTTGCATGAGAACTCATACTGGCACCCTATTTAAAGGTACCGTGCTGCACTGCAGTGATCAAGGGCGGCATGACGTCTGCCAGAAATTCACCAATAGGTAGGCGGAGGTGCACCACAGATACAGCTAGAGCAGTTGTCGTGCAAGCAGGAAAATGATGCCCGGTACAGAGGCAAAACTGTTGAATTCTGCTGTCTGGATAAGCCCTACAAAAAACAGAACATCGTATGGCGGTGGATGCTGCCATGTGGTAGGCCCACCTGATTGACAAGCAACATCACCTTTGGGCAGGCATCACGTGTCAAGTCCATGGCTGTCAGAGAGAGCGGCAGAGAGTGAGAGGGAGAGACAGAGTAGACCAGGCCAGGCCTAGGCAGAGAGCTGTCAGCTGCCAGCAGTAACACGTACACGTACTGACACGTAACACTGTACGACGTGCAGCAAGTTCGCGTGAACTTGCAACATCCGGCGCACCCAGTCCATGTTCATGCACTCCTACTCACCAAAACTCACTCCGCTGCCTAACGCCAAGTCAGCGTCCTTATCAGCAAGAGTACAGCTCAGACTCTGAGCCTTAGAGTGACTATCTCGCGTAACCTCAAGTCCCTGCTGCCCTTCCTACTTGTTTAAGATGTTCGGCTCCTGCATATATCCCCATGCAACGTGTTGACGCTTCTTGACGAGAGTAACCAAACTTGTATGAAGGCAGTGGTTACGTCCCACAGACGTCAACAGCATAATGGTAGAACTTGTTGGCTATTCAAACTTCAAGAGGCACAACCCTCGTAGCGACAAGTTCGGCATCAACAAGTTCCACCACATCGAGTTCTGGTGTGCTGATGCCACGAACACGTTCAAGAGGTACATGGTTCATGGCTATCTCACCACAATGGGTTTGGATATCGTTGCTGAAAGGGATCCAACCGTCGCAGGTTCCAGCATGGGCTTGGCATGACCCTGGTGGCCAAGTCTGACCACAGCACAGGCAATAGCCAGTACTGCAGCTATGTACTTCAGAGCAATGATCTGGTTTTCACGTTTACAGCACCATACTCACGCAAATGTTTTGCGGAGTCGGACAAGAGTGTTGAGCCTCTGCCAGACTTCAATCAGCAACAGGCGTTCGAGTTTGTCTGCACTCATGGCTTTGCAGCAAGGGCCATAGGTAAGTTGCCAGGTTTCTCCCCCTGCACCTGGTTTATCCTTCTCTGAGGCGCTCGTTTATTGCTCCAGCAGTGAGGCAGATAGCTAAATCAGTCTGTATCAGTGGACATTGCAACTTAAGGAAGCAAACACTCCTGTGGAATTACCCTGAGTCAGCTCCACCATGTTACTGTCCACAAGCATTTGAGTGGGCCAGCCCATTCATGCCTTCAGACACTTCAGCTTTCCTGTGCAATGCATGTAGTCCCCGCAAGCAGTACAAACCGCCTTGTGTTTCATGTCTGCAATTACAGCAGGTGGCCCAGGCAGCTGACCAAATGGACTGCGTTCACATGGTCTGCTTTGCTTGAATCAAATGCACAACATCAGCTGCCCGCTTCCAAAGCCTTCAGTCAACCAGAACATGGTTGACTGCTGTCCCTTGTGGTGGGTACAGGTCTACTAGTTGATGATGCCAAGGATGCTTATGAGGTGTCTGTGGCTCATGGAGCCAAAGGTGTGCGGCCCCCCACGTGCCTGCATGATGGTGCTGGTGGCGCCGCTGTTGTGAGCGAAGTGATTATTTATGGCGATGTCGTACTCAGATATATCAGCGGCAAGTGGCAGGTGAGCCTAAGGACCAATGCGCCTTCATGCCCTTGTGACAATGTCGAATGCATGACATCAGCAGCTGCACTGAGTAAGAGGTGTGGAGTGAGGCAGTGGGTCTGGCTGCATTCAACCTAGACTCAGTCCAAGTATGCCATCTGCAAAGGCACTGGTGGCAGCTGAATTTGGCGGAGTTGCCAGCTGTTTGTGCTTCTACACTTTACGTGCAACAGTATGCATCTCATATTCTGTTTACCTGGCTGTACTACCTTGTTTCACCTTGCTGCTGTCCCTCCTCCCCCCCCCTTTGTTCCAGGGTCCGTATCTGCCGGGCTACGTTGCCACTCCTGATGAACCTCACATCTGTTACGGCCTGCAGCGGTTGGACCATGCTGTAGGAAATGTGCCCAAACTCATTGAGCAGGTGGAGCATGTCATGCATTTCACAGGTGGGGGTGGAGTGCACAGGTCTGTGCCTTGTCATCCATCAGTGCTGAGTCTTATATAGCCGTCTGTGGTGTGTTAAGTACAGTCATGATCGTTGCCTTGGCAAGGAAAAGATGGCAGCTTTTTGTTGTCTGTGGCATGGGATGGGTTATAGCTGCAGTCAATTAGCTACGCACAGAACTTCCATGCCTATTGCTGACTTGCATCGGTGTTTGCCCAGTGTTAATCCGCCCAGGTTGCCTGCAGGATGGCTACAGATGTTTGTTACACTAGGGCAAAAAAGCGCCAGTGGCTTTGCTCTTTAAATGAATTTGCATGTGACTGTTGCTGTTGCTGCAGGTTTTCATGAGTTTGCTGAATTTGTTGCAGCTGATGTTGGAACAGTGGATAGTGGGCTCAACAGTATGGTGCTGGCAAATAACAGTGAAATGGTGTTGTTGCCTATTAATGAGCCGACTTTTGGAACAAAGCGCAAAAGCCAGATCCAGGTGCGGACATCAGCGACATCAGTGGCAGCAACCGTGTTACTGCATGCAATCATATTATTGCATGCAACGGACACCAAGAGCCAAAATCATATGCTTCCTGATAGGCAATCCTGCTGCAACTGTGGTTGGCAGGAGGAGGTGACTACGGCTTGACTGCAGTACTCGGCCCGGCCAGTGCTGTCTGGAGACATATCTGCTTGCAGCTCAACTGTATTTATTGCTGATGCAGACATACCTGGAACAGAATGAGGGTTCTGGCCTACAGCACCTTGCCCTGAAGACCCACAATGTGATAGCCACAATGCGTGAGATGTTCAGTCGCAGCAGATGTGGAGGGTTTGAGTTCCAGTCAGCACCGGGGCCCAGCTACTACAAAAGATCCAGGGAAAAAATTGTGAGTAGTTGCATATCTACCTGTTGCTGTCATAGATGAGCAGAGATTTCAGTAGAGTTTCCATTGTGTCCAGCATATCAACATTTGTGGCTAGTGTCCCATGCTGTTGCCCAACTATAAATAAACCACTACCATTAACAGCCAACTCAGCAGGCATGTGGACCAGGCTGACAGCCACTTGGCAGGTGGGACATTGCAACATTGTTATGGGGTCAAAACCATGGCAACCAATGAAATCACCACTGAGCTAGACTGGTGGGGTATGCTGTTGTGCCGCTTGCTGATTTTGTGGCTGCCGCTGCTGCCTGTCACCATGCAGGGTGATGTGCTGTCAGCTGATGAGTGGAAAGCAGTTGAGGAGATGGGCATTCTTGTTGACCAGGATGACCAGGGAGTGCTAATGCAGGTCAGTGCATGATCAGACATAGCAGGCTGCTGCAGCAAGCAATATGTATGGTTTTAATAGCTCATCTGTATCAGCACATCCAGCAAGCAACTTGTCACTGCCTTACAGACTGGAGTTGTGCTGCAGCCAGTGGGCTCCAAGGGCAGTACTGCAGCAGCTGTTGCTGAAACATACTGCCTTGCTTGTCACTGTAGATCTTCACCAAGCCACTGAGTGACCGTCCCACAATCTTCATTGAGATCATTGAACGACGTGGCTGCCTCAAAGAAACACAGCCCTCAAGTGTTAATGGTGCAGCTGAGCAGGCGGTATCTGGCAATGAAAGTGAGACAGCAGCGGCGAAAGGGCAGGGTCTGGAGGAACGCTTCAGGGACATTGTTGCTGTGAAGGAGGGTGGCATCATTGTGGAGCAGGCAGCTGGATGTGGTGGCTTTGGCAAAGGAAATTTCAGTGAGTTGTTCAAGGTGAGTTATCCATGGGTCCATGCAGCAGGCCACTCGTAGGACTAACAACCGAGACCATCGGCCTGCAGATCACGTGTGCCGATGATGCAAGCACATCTTTATATAACGGTCTCAACAATGTTACGCTGCAGAAGCTGTGGCATTCAGCAGACCAGTTTTGTCCAGAAAAGCTGCAATTGCAGACAAAGCGTGGCTCTTTATCGTCATCTAGCCTGTGTGCACCTGTGGCTTCTGATGCTTTGTGCTACCATTGCTGCAGTCCATTGAAGAATATGAGAAGACTCTCCAAGTATGAGGTAGGAGGAACATCTTTGGACATGGATAACTTGCCTCTACATCCAAAGATGCAGGCCTGCTGCAGAACAGTGGCGGAGTTGCTGAGAGTCTTTACCACAAACTCTTGAGCCTGAGATGGTGCACTGCGCAATGACACCAGCCCTTTCATGTTTGTTTGAGTGGTTGAAGGATGAGAGACACATCATCAGAGGTCATATTCGCTCATTTGCAGCTGCAGGCGCAGCAACTTGTGAAGTGGTGTTAGCAGTCCATCTCACACCTGTAGTGTACACATGCAGATTGTGGTGTGGCTGACAGCACAGCTGCTGTGCTGAACAGCCCTCTCCGTCCTCTCGAGAGCGGAAAGGGATGGTAGGGAGCGTGAAGACGCTGGGAAACCCCGTCACACACGATTTCCTCCCTCAACATACGCCGATGCTATAATGGAAGCGTCGTGCGTAGGTCATTCATTCATTCATTGCTGAACAGCACAGCTGCTGTGCTGCAGCACTAGTGCTGAACCCTGCCCGTAGCAGTTCCAGGTGCCTTGGCAGCTTAATTGGCCTGCTCTGGCCTGGCTCAGCTGTTGGGAGCTTTACTGTGCTTCTTCAGCCACACAAAAATGCCCGTTTCGAGTTGAAATCCCGAATTCCGTGAATTTCTGTCAATCGATCAGTTTGCAAGGACTCCATGGAGTGCCTCCATGGCGCGTTGCGGTTCGAGCCGGGGATCCCTCGCTCTTTAGATACATTTCTGTGAGCTACGACTCTCAGTGGTGGACAGGCAGTATCTTTCAGCACAAGCGAGCCAATCGCACGATAAAGCTGCCAGACCGCCATGGCCATGCAAGCGCACGTGGCACAGCGGGACCGTCCCGGTCATATCCACCCTCCCTTCGTGGCTCATGCATTTCTTCAGCATAACTTAAGCATGTCTCATACCACAAATGACTACAGCTTTATGAACTGCCATGCAGATGAACACATGAATCGCTGCACCAGATTCAGGCGCTTTTGCCCTAGGGCCAGGCCTGGCGTTGGGACTGCTGCAAATACGACCCTCTTGGTTCATCCAGTGGTCAGTTTCAACATTCATTCGCAAGTAACGCTTTCCCTGCCAGATGGCGCTGGGCATGGGGCGATGGCGTCGAGGCAGCTGGCAGTTCCGCGCGGGCCTTGGCCTTGCTGTCGAAAGTGTAGGGTTCGGGATGGGCTGATAGCGTTCAGAGGCTCTCTGAGCTTGTAAGGGTGTCTATCGTGAGGCAGGGGGGTGCATGACTGGTTTGCAGTGTGTGTGCTGGTCTGTCCTGCCGTGCAAGGTGCGACTGTGGGGGTAGACTATGCAGTGTTGGGAGAGTGTGCTGGGATTGGAGTCGAGTACGACTGAGATATGCCTTGACTTTGGTTGAATCAGATTTGTCCTGAGGAAGGCAAGGTTGGTTCCTGGAGGGATCCCTCTCCGGAGATGGGGGAATTTGGGAAAGTTTGGCGAAGACAGACTGAAACCAGGCTTTAGCCTGGTTCTCGCAGAGCAGCAAAATCCCGGCTTGTGGACTGACGACGGATGAGTCAGTGACCATCGAATGCCAGGGTTGTGCTGACCCCGTATAATCTAGTGTTCAACTAGACATGTAACTCATGCCAATATCGTTTGACAAAGTAGTTGCTGATCTTGCTGCTGAGAAGGCACCATTAATGCACACAAGTATTATTTGTGAAAGAGATAGAGCCATGTCATGCAGTGCAACAAGCGATGGGCTGGCAACTGAATTGACATAATAATAATAATCAGTACTTTGCAGCCATAGCATTTACTGCCATCGGCCCCGCGCCTCAAATCTACCCAGTGAATTCAATCCACTTTCGGACAAGGCGGAGTGCATGATTATCCGATCTCAATTGTGAAGGGGGAAACCACCTGAGAACCCCTCCCATACAATGCCGAGAGCCAAGGGCTCCGTAGAGTCCTAGGTGGAGACATCTCGACAAGGGTGACTAAGTACATTCTCAAGCCAGGGCTGGCAACTGGAT
Organism: Coelastrella sp. MACC-549; assembly: GCA_018290735.1. Taxonomy (NCBI): domain Eukaryota; kingdom Viridiplantae; phylum Chlorophyta; class Chlorophyceae; order Sphaeropleales; family Scenedesmaceae; genus Coelastrella; species Coelastrella sp. MACC-549. The sequence goes on from JABEVS010000102.1 coordinate 112,994, forward strand.
TGACATGCAAGGTGGGGGGATCCAGGGATGACTCCACCATGCTGGTGCTGCTGACTCAGCAGCTTGGGGCCTGAACCTGAGGATCCTCTTACATAAGCCATTACTTGGGTTCACCCATTACGCGTGTGCGGTATGAAATTGGGTGGATTACCTGCAGAGAAGAGATTGAGCCCATGCAACATTGGTTGAGCTGGCAGATAAGCTGACATGCGAGTGGGCCGCCACTCAGGGATGATGACTACTGCTACGCATTGGGCAGCAGGGACCCAGCATACAGTCGACCTGCGTCCAGATTTCGCTACACTCAGTGCATCGGCGACTACTTACTGCTTGACAGTGCACATGTGCGCCAAACCTTTGATCCATGGATCAAAAGCGGCTTGAGAGTGTACTTAGTCACCCTTGTCGAGATGTCCCCAACACCGCCTAGGACTTTACGGAGGCCTCAGGTGTCCTTCACAGTTGAGCGCGGCTAATTATGCGCATGCGCCTTGTCCGAAAGTGATTTGAAGTCACTGGGTATGTTCAAGGCGCGGGGTCGATGGCAGTATTGCTATGGCTGCAAGATGGGACGAACCTAACCGGTCAGACTGGTGGACGCGGAGAGTTCCATTACAAATCAGCAGTACTCTAAACCTCCAAGTCATTCAGAGCAAGATGCAGGCATGGGTGCCATTGAGTGCCTTTGTTATATAACATATATGGACAGACAACACCTATGGCTAATCACTGGCCCAGTACTGGGGCACTAGTGCGGCAATGTAAGTAACTCATTATCGGATCTGGACATGCAAGGTCACCTGAATATGATGAAGTCACCTGCAAACCAAAGGACCATCAGCAATGCTCTGTCATCAATTCACGGAAATGAATGACCAGGCTGGCTGGATCCACACGGTGGGCGACTAGGAACAGCTGCGACTGCTGCAGACTGTTTACAACAAGCCAAGGGCAGACCAGGCCACAAGAATGGACCACTGCTGACAATGGCACAATGGCATGAATGAGCAAGAAGGCTTCACCATATTGTTCATTAATCAATTTAGAAGGTGCAACTTGCAGGGATGCTCCTAAGACAGCTATGCAACGAGGTCATTGTCATACGGATACATGAGTCAATAGAGTCTACCAAAGCGGCAACTACGTGTGTATGTTCAACATTTTTGCACAACCACTGCTTTGCCACGGATCAAATCCACACAAACCAACCAGTTGCATGCACAACAAAATATCAACCGGTGCTCAACTGCGGTCTTAATTCATGCATGATTATTGAACAAGTATCACAACTTGACAGGCCCATCGACCCTGGACAGGACGATGAAGTCACAGCATTAGGATCCATCACAAACACATGCTACTTGACTTCCAGCACATACACTGGTGCCGTGCTTGATATCAACAGGCACACATCACACTGTGATGGATCTGTACCACAAGATGCTGTTGCTTATCTGGCGTATGCTTCTACCTCAAATCTGACACAGCCAAAGCTCAACTCTGCATTTGAACCGCCTTGCTGCTGGCACTCAAAGGCATAGTAAGACACTGCTGCACACCCCACCCACAGCAAGTTGGCGTCCTAAGCCTTCCCCACTCAAGAGTTCAGTTAGTGAGATTGAACTAGATGTTCCTTGACCTTGCAGGCGTCTGGCCCTCCCTAGATCTCTCCAGCACCTCACAGAGCACACAGGTTCTCCTTAGGGTGCGTTCTAGAAAGGATGAAGCTGCAAATAAGCCTCAAGCCTTCAATGCAACCGAGGATCAACAATAATGGCAGCACCACGGCTTCAGGGCCCAGCCTGAGGGCACCAGCAACCACCAAAGTGATCAGGAGGGCCATGTTGCTGAGAATCACACATGCCAGCTGCCACAGCGCCACTGCTTCCCTGCTGGGCAAAGTCATCATCGCCAGTAGACCATTGAGAGGACCCCTAGCACCCATGAACAGCTGTATCACCACCACAGCTATCAACACATGCCGCATGGATGACAGCTGCCAGGCAACAACTGCCTTGAGTAGAGCAGCTGCAGGCAATGCAGCTAGCAGCAGAGTGGCACTGTGAAGGTGCAGCTGCATGCTACGGCTCTGCAGGAGCATGACAGCCAGTCCTGTGCCTGCAATACCTGCTGCAAATGCTACACCATTGATTGTGATCATCCCCAAGGTGCCACGCAGCATGTACAGGAAGTACCCCAGCACTGACAGGCTTATCATGTCCAGTACAGACACGCACAAGGCCAGATGTGGAGATTTTGGCCCGCTGAACATGACTACCCTCTGCTCCCTCCACCTCATGTTGAGCTTCAGGTGTGTGTAGCCGGGCGCAAGGCTGTCTGGCAGGCACAACCATGTAGTCACTGCCGTCATCACAACGGCACATGCTGCTGTGGTTGCTAAGAATGGTATGTGGCTGACTGAGAATGCTGTAAGAGCTGCACAGCTGGCCAGCAGCAAGGCCTTGAATGCATCTCCAACAAGCATGAGGTGATATCCAACCTACAGCATAGAACCGCAGCAAGAGTCATGTAGCCTGTTGCGGTACGACCATTGCGGTGTAGAGATGACATTAAACTTGCACAGAAGCTGCTGAGATGAGCAAGCCCGCTTACTGCCTACACAGGCACTGTATGCATGTGGGAGCTTGCCAAAGGCTGGCAAGCTGATGCAATGTAGTCATGACATGATGCATTGGCAGGCAGTGAGCAGGCGAGGACGATGCAAGCTCCACTTGCCGTACCACACATTCTTTCAGGTCCTCTGTGGTTGTACACCTGAGACTCATCAGCTGCGATAGCTCTTGCTTACCTCACTGAGCTCCTGGTTGCATCCCATGAAGCCCAGGGACACCAGAGGGGCACCAGCGAGGGCAAATGGAGACACCAGTAGCAGACCAACATTCATCATCTGCTGCCAGATGAAGCTCAAGGCCACAATCATCAGGCACACAACGGTAGTGAGGCACACTGTGTGCACATATCCTCGAGGGGTCTTCTTGAATGCCAGGCTTGTCCACAGTGGTGCTGCTGCTGTAGACAGGATGAGCTGCCACATGACCCTCATACCTAGGGAGTTGATCCCCGGCAGCCATTCATTGTCAGCAGGCTGCAGAGGGCAAGTGCTCCAGGTCTGTCTGCTGATCTGCTGCAGCACCATGAATGCCAGCAGCAGCAAAGATGGCAGCATGGACATGCTCTGAAGGAGCACCACAAGGTAGTTGCTGAAGGCATGCTTGGGAGTTGTCTCCTCATCTTGCTGGTATTTCTTGGCTGTTTTCTTGTCCTGCTGATGCTTGTGGCCACCCAGCCTGGACAGCCGAGCCAGACTGAACCCGCCACCAGACCTGCGCCCATTGCTGGCTACAGCTGCTGCTGCTGTTGCACCCTTCTCATCATCTGATGTTGTGCTGCGGGTCACTGTCACATTCACAACGCCTGCTGGTGGTGCTGCTGCAATCATAGCTGCCTGCAAGTTCAAATTGCGGCGCTGCCATGACTGTGCAAAGTAGCTGTCAGTGTCTGAGTTGACTGCCCTGTGCTGGCGGCCAGCTGCTGCAGCTGCAGATGTAGCTGAGTCAATCTTCTGCCACAGCTTCTGGTAAGCAAGCATCTGTGCATGCACTGGGAATCTACGGCCTAGCGCGTCTGCTATGAGCTGGCGCTGTTTGCCTGTTGGTATGGAAAGTGCTGTGTGGAATGCTGAAGCTAGCTTGGCTGCCAGGTGAGGGACCGTTGCTGCCGCTGCAGTGGGAAAGTTGCAGCAGCAAACATGTGCAAAGACTGTGTCGTTTAATTGGCATAGAGCGTACAGTGTCCAACCCAAGTGATGCAAAATGGACCCTTAGTAGCACGACGCACTGTTTGGGTACCAGAAGCCATTGCACTCCCAGAGTGTTCATGCTGGGTTAGTTCCGCACAGCTGCCAGACAAGCATGTATCTGGCATACCTGCTTGGAAGTAGAAGCCTGGCATCTTGCCCAGCCCTCCGGTCTCATTGCCAATGATGAGGCCTCCATACCAACCAAACTCTATGTCCACAAGCCCACAAGGCTCATACCTGCAACATCAAGCAGCCTTCAGAGACTCGCCACCCACAGAGCAGGGACTGCTGGCTACCAATCTCCGCCCATAATGCACAGTGGCATGATTTGAGCATTGCCCAGCCCAGAGCACAGCTTGTGCCAGTGTGCTGTGGCCTAGTGAGGTTACTCATCAGCGATATTCCCAGCCTTACCTGGACGGGCACAGGCAGAAGTCTGCTGCTGCCAGCACCAGGTCCTTCTCATCTCCTGTTACATAATGATTAGCAGGAGCTACCAGTCTACCAGGATAATCCACAGCCAGAGTGGCCAATGCCTCCTGAGCCTCAGCGCCTGCAACATCTCCTAGGGGACCGAGCACCAGAAGCTGCAATCGGGGATGGCGAGCCATGACCTGTGGGCAACAGCCAACGTTCCTATCGAAAATGGGTGGGTGCATTGCTGAGCAGATGGCAGCAGCGCACTGACCCTTGTACAATCTTTCAAACCAAAGGCTGCGGCTGCAGTACATTGTTCAGCGTCACAAGCCTTGTCTGGAATGGCCAAATGACCCGGCTGCTGGCGATTATGATTGCTGCTGTGATCACTGGAGACGCATACTTCCAGGCAACAATCTCTATTGTGTGGCAATTGGGTGGAAAGCATTGTAACCAGGCTCACCTGTGGAGCAGCTTCTGCAATGATGTCCACTCCCTTCTGATGTGTGAGTCGCCCCAAGAAGATTGCTAATTGATACTGCTCACCAACAGCCAGACCCATCCGCTGCTGGATTTTCAGCTTTGCTGCAGTCTTACGAGCGATGGCCTCATCTGCTGAGATGCCATCACCAGCCCAGGTGCCAGCAGGGTCCATGGCATTCAATATGCCAATCACCTCATCTGCAGGACCCAAGATAATACTGTTGAGGTCACTGAAGTGTGATGATCCAGCAGCAAGCCAGTAGGATACAATTAAGCAGGCTGCCTGCAAGCTGGCAAAGGGATGATGATGCAGTGCTGGGGTCTACAGGACTCCACCAAGGCCTATGCTGCACAGGTTCTGCATGCACATGCTAAAGGGTGCTAGCAATAGGTGGGCTGAGGCAGGCCTCACAGTCAACTCACCCTGAGGTATCTGCCAGAAAGGGCTCAGGCGTGTGCGTATCTCTGATGCATACTTGGGTGACACAGCTGCACACCCAACACCCTTCTGTGCCTCCACCATGTGAGCTAGTAAACTGTGAAGCGTGTCAAACGCTGACTTGTGCTCAGTGTACTGACTGACTGCAGCCGGGTTCAAGTTGAACATCGAGTACAGATACGCCCGCCGCTGCTTGGTCGGCAGCGCAAAGACGCCATTGTAGTGCGCATTGTGTGCAATGTACAGAACTTCAGGGCGCAGGCTCTTTGGCAAATACTGCAACGACAGCGCTCCGTGGTAATCGTGCAGCTGCAATCGACGAACGCCCCAGTTGAGACAGACAGTCGCCACCGCCTGGTTGACGATGGACAACCAGGTGATCATGTCATGCTCGCTGGCAAAGCTGTAAATGTCCGACCTTGTACGATTGCGGAAGACGTTTGCCTGCAACAGCAGGTACCTGCATGCACCAGAAAAGTCCAAGGTTATCAGTACAACCATCACTGCAACGCATGATGCCCCGCCAAACAAAGTCCATGCTGGCGGCCAACATGCCACCTCGTTGCTGCAATGCTCATATTCTGCTATTGGCATCCATGACAAGGCACTTGAGGATCTTTGTCCCAAAGCTTCCACTCACCTTCTTGCCTTGCCAGCAGGTGCATCTGCAATGTTCAGGTCAAAGACCTCTACCTGGTGAGCCTGGTGGCCAACCTGCACATCAAATCTGAGCACTGGAGGTCCAGAAATGAACTTGGGCACAGTTGCAGCTGGGTCAGAATAAGCAGCAGCATACAGTGGGGCACAAAGTACCATGTCTCCAGGCCAATCCTTGGCAAATGTGTCAACCACTTTGCCCAGGCCACCAAAGACGAAGCCATCCAGCCCAAGCTCTGGAATGGTGTATTCCATTGCGACGTGCATAATGCTCTGCTCTGCCAGGGGCTGAACAGAGTGTGTGGATGCTGCGCTGCTTGGAGCTGTTGTGTGGCTGGCAGTGTCAGGCGACTTGTCACGTACAGCTGCTATGTTGAAGTCTTCATCATCGCTGTCAAGCTCCTGCAAACCCACGACATGCACGAGAAAAACTTTCAGATGGATCCAAGCAGGCCCTTGCTGCATCAATACAGGATATTCATCACATAATGCGGCTTACTGGCTGCCAGTAGATTATGTGAGAGCACTTTTACCATCTTTGCAAACCTACCGCAATGCATCTCAGAGAAGAGGACTTGTGCAACTCAGCTGCACTGTCCACCTTGCTTGTTTCCCCAAGTGATCTCCTTTCAACCTGCTGTTCAAACTTGGCCTGGACATGTGGCAATTCCCTGTCACTGTGACCACCGTCAGAGTCTGTGTCCGCATCCAGCTGCACACTGCTGATCTTGCTTTTGCGTATGATAGTAATGCGGTTACTGAGGCAACTGGCCAGGTTGAGGATACACTGAGGCGGATGCAGCAGCCCCCACCAAATGCCTAAGCAGGCAATGAGCATGCTGACTAGAGTTACCAAAAGAATGATCTCGTCGACAGGCATCTGCAGCATAACAGTGCAGCATGAATTGATGAGTCAATGCAACAACTAGTCAGTCCTCTGCTACTTGGCTGGAACTGAAAGAGTACTGCATTAGTCAGGCCATTAAGCTGCATTAGGCTGCATACTGTTTCAGACAAAGCCTCCTCACCAGAAGTTTCCTGTGCTGTGGTGGATAGAAGTAGTCCCTCAGCTGAGCATGTTGCACAAACACCAGTGGCTCTATGCCTGTGAGGCCCAAATCAGCTGAACCATCATCATGCACTAGCAGGGTGATCTGCAGGAAGCAGCACACAATGCACAATGAACACATGACTGCTGCAGGAAGATGCGGTTTGATAAACTGCCTGGACCTGACATATCAACACTGTCTGCCGTACAGTTCAGCTCACTATGTGACATGCATGCTGTGTTATGACTGTCAACTACTGACAACAATGATTGCCAGGGAGACTTCTGGCTGCTGGAACACAAAGCAGAAGCCTAATGCACTCACATCGGGGTTGAATATGTTGTAGAGTGTGGTGCCCCTCATGCCCTCAGGCAGGTTAGTAAATGCCACTGTCCTTGGCAGCTCCTCGGGGTGCTGCTTAGCAGTGTAGCCGCTTAGCACCACCAAAGCTGCTGCACCACGGGTGAAGGCAAACACAAATCCGTCCACATATACTGGCTCATAGCTCTGCTGCCAGAGTTTCAGATCCTGCCGGTACCTGCAGATCAGAGGGAGGGCCCAAGTTGCTCCCAGTATGTATTCCTGCTGCACATGCCATACAGTAGACACCTTGACATCACCTCTCGGATGACGTGGTTGATTGCTGGTCTGGTGTGAAATACTGATTCATGCAAGCTGAGTCTCTCACCAGTTGAGCATCTTCAAGTTGATGTAGAAGGGTGCTGTTCTGTCGTAAGTCGAATTGTCCCACAGAGGCTCACGTGGGACTGACAGCAAGGCTTCAGTCCCATAGTACACAATGGGAATACCAGGGATGAAGAATGTGAATACAAGGGAGTTCCTGTGATGAAGCACCCACATGCATGTGTTGCAACTTCAGTGTCTACAGCTTCTTGCTGGCAGAACTGCTGTGGCACAGGCCTGAGTCACACAGCTAGCTGCTAGGATCTTACACGACCTGCAATTGGGTGGCCACACATTTACTGCCTAGCTGTGACACTGCCAGAGCACTCACAATATCAGGTCATCATTGATCATCTTGTAAGATGCCAGGCGTGGCATGTCATGGTTGTCCATGAAGTTGCCAAGTAGGTGTGCTGTCTTGGGCATGGTTTCCATAACAACATCAACAGCTTGCTGCAGAAAATCAGAAGCGCAGCACAAGCTGGTCAGCCTAGCTGCAATGAAACAGGGGTGGCAAGGAATGTTCTCAAACATAAACACTGTTGTTGCAGTATATTTATGCACCTGTTGGTTGCCATGCAGCAGTGGCGGCAGATGAGCATGCTTTCTGTGCTGCACTGGCAGTGTGGCCGGCTGCTGCTGAGATGTTTGCCTCACCTTCAGAAGAGTTGTGTTGGCTGGTCTGTAAGGGTACTGCCCATCTGGTCCCAGGAACACACGTCCTGAAGCTCCATACAGCCCATATGACAGCTCAGAGTGCAGTTGGTTGGTGTCGACCATATGGGCCAGGCGTCTTGTGCCATTGTTCCAGTCCATGTCAAGAACTTCACCAATGGTGATGATCTTGGAGCGCTTCTTCATGTCTTGCATGAAAAACTGTCCAGGCATGCAGGGCAACACAGAAAAAGCCTAAAACCCTGCCACCGTGATTGTGTACCTACAGTTAGCCTGCTGTGCTGCTTGGTGCGCATGAAGCATGCTGCTTACAGTGCAAATCGGCTGGGCACATCACACCTGGTGCAACTCATTTTTCACTTACGGGTGGCATGTGCTTAGCGGCATCCACACGGAAGCCATCAATCTGATACTCATCCCTGATCCAATCCATCCAGTTAAGTAGTGTCTCGGCAACATATGGCACTGACTGATTCAGGTCAGGCAGGCCCTTGATGCGGCAGATCTCCAGCTGATGAGGCGTCTCATCTTTGAAATTACATGTGCCCTTCTCACATTCTGTAGGCATAAATGCACTGGGTGAGCAGCTGCTTGCACGCATTGGTGTATAATGAGCACAGCACTGCTACATTCCTCAAAGTATATCCAACTTCTTCAGTTGTGGCACAGCTAGAGACGTACTGAAGTGAAGTTCTGCATTGCTGCAGCACCCAGAGATGTTGCAGGAATAAGCCAGTGATCTCACCATCACAGCTGTGGTAGTACTCAGGCTTGACAAAGGTCATCTCTCCAATGTTCTCCTCAGCAAAGTAGCCGGAGTGGTTAGGCACAATATCCAACATCACCCACATGCCTGCCGCATAACACCGCGGCAGTTGTGTACATCAGTATTGCTGCATTTGAGCCATGCCCTTGATGTAGTCGACACACGAAGGCATATTTGAACTATTCAGCACTTGAATGCTGTGTGGTCGTCTGGCATGGTTGAACACATTTCAGCCCCTTGGCCCCACCTCTGTCATGCATTGCTTTGGTCAGATCTGCAAAGTCCTTAGGTGTGCCTAGCCCAGAGTTAAGGTCCCACAAGTTCTGCAGGCACACAGCGGCCGGTTAGGTGGCTTCAAGCTGCTGATACCTGTTAGCAACCAGCTAGCACGAGGCGAATCAAGAAGGCCCAAGGCCTTTTGCGCATAATGGCGCAAATATTTACCGTCATTGCTGCTGCACGCATCTGAATACAGTGCTGCGAATATGCAAATGACTGCATCCTAGAAAGGCTGTCATCACTGCCTGCTGCCCCTCACTGCAAGCATACCTTGGGCCAGTAACCTGCACAAGGTGGACAACAACAGGTAATGTTCTGAGTAATTGACCACGACATTGTACTTGCGGCTGATGATTCGCATTGTACAGCACTCTTAAAAAACTTTGACTGCTGCGCGTTGGATTACATGTAGTGCTGTCACACAGTACACCCCCAGTCGCGCACCCACATACCGTGCCAGCCATCTTGGAGCTCTCGCACAGGCCCTCCAGTCTGTGAAGTTACTGGACTGATCCACACAGAATCGAAACCCATGTCCTGCGCAGAGCAGTATAGTCCAGTCAGTCCCCTCGGACACGGCTGCAACAAACGGTATCGGCTCCACGAGCATTCACCTGTATATAGTCCAGGCGATGGCGCAAACCTATATGATTTCCACCACAAGCGTTGTCCAAATCCTTGCATGGCCTTGGGTTCGCTGGGCAGCCCTCCAGGGCAAACCTGTCGGTCAGGATGTGCAAAATGCTCTTGCTGGCCCATTCCTCTGGTGGTGGACCATACGCTGCAACAGTGATCAGACTAAATGAAACGTATAGGCTCAACAAAAGCAGCAACGGTCCCCGATATGCGGGCATCATTGGCTCTATGTTCTCCTTCGTCAGATTGCACGGTGTGACTATTGGTAATACATGGTTGCTATCGTGTGGTTCATGGATCCCGCACGCCTCAGTCTGGAATGATCAGAATATTGGGGTGCTTCAACAGTCTCGAGAGCATAACACTACCCAGTAACGGACAAAGGTCAAACAGCCTACAAGGCATTGTCGTGAGCAAGCTGCTCTACCCGATGATTGAACAGGGGATGTGAGCAGATCAAGTGCAAGACGCGTCCTGGAAGGTGCGAAGCAGTGATAGCAGTACGTATCGTATCGTATGTACTGCCCGCACGGCATCCTAGACATCACCGTATCACAGCCAGTACACATTTACAACTGAGGAAAACTCATAAAAATTTTAGCAAGCACTTTGGTGTGCTCCGATCTGGCAACACTCAATGTCGGGCGGGTACCGCAGGTCAGCCCACCAACACATGACTGATTTGCACTGCACAGTCACGGCTGGCAGCAGCAGCTGGTAAGCAGCACGGTCGCATTGTACAAACCCATCAGCAATCCAAATGTACTCTTTAACTCCCTTTACTTCTACAAGTCTGCCAAAGGATCGTCCTTCACATCTCTCAAAGAATAGCTCCGCACCCGATCCTTGCTCCGCTGGTTGGCAGTTGGCAGCTGCTTCAACCCATGAGGCGTCTTGAGTGCCTTCTCCCAGACAGAGGCATGCTTCTGGTACAGGTATAATGCAGCTCGAGCATCGTCTACAGAGCTGTGCTGTCCCTCCTGAATGCTGATGCCAAGCTCTTGCTGTGCTAGCACTTTGAGGGCTCGAGGTCTGCGTTTACCACTCTTGCTGAACATGAATGGAGGGTATCTGCAGAATATCATGCACACTAGCATCATTTATCTGGCTTGAAATTGTAGACGAGGGATATAGTCACCCAGAGACTGCAAATCAGCTATGAATGTCCGGCAGTAAGCAGAAAGCAGGTATTACAGTCAGTGCAACATGAGCAGTTCTGACCCTGCTGAAAGACACCTGACTTGCGCTACCTTTCTTACTCGTCTCAAGAGTGAACCATAATGCTGCACGGCTACCAGAAGACCTGCCTGTGATGTTCACTTACTTTGCGGTGTCCCTGATGTTTTGGCGTGGGTGACTGAGCATCAGCACCGAAAGATCCTTCTTGAGTCCATGTCCCACCAGCACCCGACCCTGAAGCAGCTGAGTCACCTCCTCCTGCACCTTGCTGATGTCAGGCGCTCCATGCAGGTTTGCTGGTGTGATGCCACTGACCCAGGTCCTGTAGTCCGTCACAGGCTCCTTCTGAGCAACATAGCTGTCATACAGCTCATGGCCGGATGCATTGACCTGAAGCGCAGCAGAGCACGGCAGGAGGCATACCCTTGGTGACAAGGACTGTGACCGTGAGGCCTGCAAACGCTATATTCCTGAATCAACTCGCTTGGTACATGAAGCTGCGAGCAGCCTGCATGTGATGCAGCACATTAATCACAAGTTGCCAGCAGCAGCACTGCAACATCCTCCTTGTAGGAGCTGCAAAAACATTGAGTCTGTTTTTGCCAGCAGGAGTATCACTGGTACATTTTGCTAGGCTGAGGTTGCTGATAGAGTTAGCGCATATAACTTTCACTGCATGCTAGCAAATCCTCTGGACAAGTCCTTAAGCAATGCATCAAGTCGGGACAGCAGGCACGCTTAGGGACGTGCCAGAGACGCAAGCTGTCAAACAGGACATCAAGCATACGCATGAATGTCGCCAGGTACTCAAGAGACTGGCAACTCACAATACTGACTCTGGCCAAGGAGTCGCGCTCTCCCCCGGGTCCCACTCCCACCATCTCACAATCCATGGCAACAATGGGCGTCACAGACTTGTTGTGCCCAACTGCCTTGATCTGCTTCCCACTGCTGCCTTTTGCTGCTGCAGAGGCATCGCCACCTGTGCTCCGGTGCTTGTGTGGCCGCCTGGGCTTTGCTGCAGCTTGCTGCTTGAGTTGCTGCTGCAGAGCCTGCCAATTGCTGTTGACTGCTTTGGGTTGCTTTGCATTCCAGGGTTTGGTGCCCGCCGCAGCAGTTGGTACTGCAGCACCTGCGATACCATTGATGGCTATCGCAGGTGCAGCGGCAGCACTGACAGTGTCTGAAGCAGAGGACTTGACCACCATTGCAGCTTCACCCACCACTGCGCCTGGAGGCCCTGGTGTTCCTGCTGGTAAGCACTGCGGTTTGCGCTTCTTGCTGATGCGCTGCTGCGTTTGTTGCTTCTGATGCATGTTCTGCAGTGCCTGCTGCTTGCTATGCTCGTCTGTCTTTTGGAGCTCCTGCTGATGCTGATGCTGTTGATTCGGTGTGCGTCTGGGCTGTTTCTGGCGCTCCAGCTGACGCTCTGGTGGCTTACTGTGCTTGTTTGGGTGTTGCTGCTGCTGTTTCATCCTTTTTTGCTGCTGCACAGGAGTCTTGATTGCGTCCTCGAGCACCCCATGCTGCTGCTTCTGTGGCCCCTGGCCTCCATGATGTCCAGTTAAGTGTTTACGTTTGCCCAGCAGTGACTGGCCATCCCTTTGCTGTGCACTGCCATTAGCTGCATGCCCTTTGTTGTGGCCTTGCTGCTGCCGCTGGTTTCCCACATCATGACCTGTTGTAGCTCTTTGTGGCGCTGCATGCTTCGGAAGGATGGGTCGTGACTGAGTTTTACTCTTGTGCTTGTGCTGCATGAGTGACTGCTATGTTGTCCTGTTATTGGTGCTGGTGCTTTATATAAGCCTCCAGCGTTCCTGCGTGCAACCAATATACAGCTTGTAAAGCAATGGGCTGCATCTAACGGCTAGTAGCTGGTTAGCAGCAGTGGGGGGTGCTTTATATAAGCCTCAGCGTTCCTGCGTGCAACCGATATACAGCTTGTGAAGCAATGGGCTGCATCTAACGGCTAGAGCAGGCCAGCAGCTGAGATGAAGGATGAAAATGCACAACAAAGGGCGGTTGCATACATCCACAGGCCGAATTCGCACGCACCTGTCACTTCCTTGGTGGCTGCAATCTTATCACTCTTGAAGTACAAATTACCTTTGCGCAGATACACTGTCTGCAGCAGCAGGAGGGCCATGACAGCTGTCAGCTAAGCCCAAAGTATGCTGTGCTGAGCAGCGGTTGTCAGTCAAGTAGCAAGTTATATACTCACTCTGCCGTTTTTGAGGCTTGCCAGCTCTGCCTGTGCCACCCGCAACACCTGCAGACACGAATGACTGCTTCAGATGCCTGGCTTGCACCTCCTAGACGGCGGTGGCCGCAGGGCCCTGCTAACGAACTTGAATTGCTTCAGGATTGTTTGCACGTGTGTTTGTCTTCTGGCCAGAACCCATCGCACATCATTTGTCGGCACGTAGGCAGTCGCTGCAGGTAAGAATGTTGGAGCCTTATGAAACGTTTATGGTATGCAATGGATATGTCCCTGACTCAAAAAACGCAGTGTGGTGTTAGTTCGGTCCCCGACTCCGCAGTATATGTAGGAACTAAATGAGCGATCTACCTGTGACATTGCATCTAGTAGAGCATGAGGTGATGCTACTTTGTTGATGGTGTATTGTGCCGTGTCTGCTGTCGAAACGTACCTTGCAGGGATGGCAGAGGAGCTCACCGACCTGCATGAACTCCAATTGCAGTCCTTTTTAAGGTTCAGCATCTTAAAACGACAGCAACACACCAAAGAGATCATGCAATGCCTCACCGATTGTGAACATCACAGCATCAGCACTGGGGTGCGTTTGACTTTGTTGACCTTGGATGGACCCATTGCAGACGTGGTGGTACAAGGAGCATAACACGCAGCTATCTACCTGCACAGGAAGTGTACAGTGCTTCGGACGTCAGGGGCATGTTTGGAAACCTCTCTCAGGAGCTGAGGCACTGCATCTTGAAGGTGACAGCTATTTTGGGCTCCACTCATGCCAGCATCTCAGAGTATTTTTTTCAGCTGTGTGTGACCCCTTGGGCACCACCTGACACTGCAGGAGGTAGAGAATGCCTACCACTCCAGCGCTCTGCTCATACAGATGCAACTTGTTCAAGCTCAGGCAGCTGGCGTAGCCATGAGTGTAGACACAGCCCTGCTGGAGAACGAGGCACAGCTGCAATGCATCAGGGTATGTGAACAGAAAGCTTTGGCAAGACCAGCAGCTGATTTTGCCATCAAGCGGGCAGGTATGTCATACTTGTGCTTGGCGAACTGTCATTGCATTATGGTGCTGGGCGCACTGCAGTAAGCGATGCTGCAAGAGATCATAACTGTGAAGGGGTGACAGAAGCATAAAGTAATGTGAAGCTGTTTTACTTGTCTCCATCACAGCTTGCTTTACTTGTCTCCTTCACACCTTGCATGTTTGGCTTAAACATACTGTGCTGACAGCTACATGTCAAGAAACACTACGGGGCAATGCCCCAAGCACACTTATGCTGCATATCTGTAGCGCTTTTCCAGCAAATGAACATTATCTATTGCTTATCAGCCTTTGCTGTCTGAGATTTTCCTTTGCTGCTTCAGGAGCTGTTGGGTTGTTGGGTGAAGCAGGCGTCAGGACGGTAGCAGATTCAGCAGTGGTGCAGCAGCGGGACCAGCTGAGGAGTGAGGTGGCGGCCCTGAGGTCACGCCTGGAGTCCCTGCAGGCAGCAAACAGCACAGCCGTGTCCAGCAAAACTGAACTCAGCAAGCAGCTCGCAGATGCACAAGCGACCATCATCAACAAGGAGCAGGAGCTCACCAAGTTAAGTCAACAGCAGGCAGCTCTGCAGGCTCAACAGACGGCAACAGGAGCAGCATGGCTGACGACACAGGCAAAGCAGGAAGGAGCAGCACAAGCAGCTGAGATGACAAGGCAGCAAATGAATGATTTGCAACAGGAACTCGAGGCTAAAGATGCACAGGTGCGGAAACAAACCAGCAGCAGTGCCCAATGCATTGGTTCAAATTGACAAGTGACTTTCCACATTACAAGTGATGTAGCCCGGCTGCCCCATTGCATGAGCGCTTTCCAGGATGGCTTGATGGTACATGAACACCCAGTGGACCATATTTTGGCACTGTGATGCAGCAGTTGGGCCATGAGCTGTTGATTCAACCAGTCTGAGACCACCGGCTGTCCATCGTAGGGTGAAAGCGGCATATTCACTGCAATACAATCCTGGCACCATACAATGCATGTCTTCAAGACAGAGCAAGTTGCTCTCAGTTGCGTAGCCTAAGGATGACCAGGCAATGCTGCTGGTGCAAAGCTTCATGGCACTCAACCATATTGTGCTGAACTCATCTGTATGCGTACCTCACCTGCAACAGATCAGGGCGGCTGAACAGGCTTTGACTGGCAAGGTCCAGGCAAGCAAACAGTGGCAGCAGATGAAGCAGCTGATGCAGCAGAAGAGCCAGGAGGTGGTAGAGCTGCGCAAGAAGTTGGCCACATATGAAGCAGAGGATGTTGCAAGTGTTGATGCGGGAGCAGTGCTATCTAGGCCCTAACTCAGAGAGGTGGTGCGGCCCGAGTAAGCCGCTGCAGGGGCAGTTCCAAAGGCTTGTGTTTCATGCAGTGAATATCAAGTATGATACATCAGACAGCTGCCAGGATCTGGCAGTGGCAGCTTTCTGGCATTTTGCCAGTGGCCATGGCAGCCTCCTGCCAGTGACGGCTCCCATCTTGACCTTGTGATCACAATCATGAATTTCTCAGTCAACGTGCACAATGAGGACCCGGTCCACATGATTGGCTACTGAACGGCTTGCTTCAGCATGCGGCAAGGCTGGCTTCAAGGTGGCACCAACTTGGTGCACTAAGTGCATGCAACTGTCCCGGACAGGCTATGCAGCACCTAGTAATATTATTAATACTATTAGGGGTTGGACCCCTGTGGCGCAGTGGTTAGCATGCTGGCTTGGTATGTTCGGTTTGGGATCAAATTCTGATGGGGAAGTCCTATCTGCAGGACCAGCTGAATCTGCTACAGGATCTGAGATCCTTACAGATTGAGGTCACCTCAATCTGTACCCTTGAAGGGTACCACATACTGAACACCGTAATCATGGCATGATTATGAGCCACTCTCATAAGATATTCTATGGCTTGTTGTCAACCAATGATTATGGACTTGGATCCTGGGATAATCCTCGGCATATATACACACACAAGAATGATGTTACTGCCAGTGATGCTGATAGTATCAGTATACTCCACATCATATTGATACTGATGTACATGTGGTTATCAAAATTGGTTTACGATTCCCCTGCAAACCTATTATCAAGTTGTTACAATGGACATTGCAGTAATCTACCTGTAGCAATTTAGACACCAAGGTCAGTGTTGATGAATTTTCTGAAGGTGGTTGGGGTAGTGGCTGGCCGCATAGCCCTATGCTTGCAGTATGTCACACATACTGCAAGCACACTGCGTGGCATATATGTATATACACTGTATGCATTCGACTTTGTTTATGCAGGGACCCTAGCAATTGCACCCACACCCACACAGTGGATGCGTTCTTGACAAGCTTGAGCTCAAGCCTTAAGGGATAATCTCAGTGGAGCCACAGGGGAGCATGCAATGTACCGATGCACCCTATTGCTAGACTAACTGCCCTTCTGCAGTTTGCTACAATTGTAAGGCAACACACTTGCACGCCCAGGACTTCGAGTGGCTGATGCAGTCACCCCGGCCAACACGGCCAAGTCATGAGCATATGAAGTCTCAGCCAGCCTGCTCCTCCTGTTGGTGGCGGGAGATGAAGGATTTGACAGACTGACATATGATTCAGCCGTCTCAATATCCGGGTATGAACACTGCTTTCTGCTGCCAATGCCTTCCCTTCCAGAAAGCTGTGCTCGAGCTGTCATCGTGACATAAACGACAGTTGCAACAGCTATCACTGAACCTGCTGCAATTCCCACTATCGCCCCTGCAGCCAGCCCGGGTGTCTTGCTGCTGCTTGTGTCACCTGCAGAGCTGCTGGCAGCACGATGAGCTGTGATAAGGCCTGGTGCCAGCTGCTGTGTATCATTGATACTGCTGTTCTGGGTTGCCTGCCCAACTTTGTACTGTGCACTCTGATTATGTGTTGCTGAAAAATTGCCTGCTGTGATGTTTGCTGAGCCCTGCGCGCCTGCATCATGAGCAGAACTGCTGCTGCTGGTGGTGGTTGGAGTCCCTGCCTGATTTGTGCTTGAAGCATCACTTTCAGATGAGTTCCAATCACTGTTGCTAGCTGATATTGCAGCTGCATGTTGTTGTGTATGGCTGTTGTGTGCAACTGGACTGGCATAGGATTCCTCAAAGGATGATTCAGCAGCAGCAGCAGAAGGCAGCTGTACTGGCAGGGACAGTGACAACTGCTGCTGCTGCTGCTGTAGTCCTTCAGGTATCTCGGATGTGTCATTGCCAGAAGTTTGACGATCTCCATCTTTCAGGGAGGTTGCTGACGCTGTGGGCTGCATGTCTGCAGTATTCCTGTTGCTGCTGCTGCTGCTGCTGCTGCTGGTGGTGGTGGTGGTGGTGGTGCTGCTGCTACTACTGGTGTCAGGCATTATGATTGGCATTTGCTGTTTCTCAACATCTTTGATTGCTGTGGCTGCTTCTGTTAAGTTTTCTGCATGGGTCTGCACAGCATCTGCACCAAGATCTATCATCTTGCCTTCGCCTGTATACACAATGTTGTCTGTGGGTATGGTGTTTGGCTTCACACCTGTCTGCTTAGTACCCTCTACAGCTGCTGCTTCTATGTCACTGCTTCTGCTGCTGCTGGTCGTCTGGCCTGCATTGGTTCCAGCAGCGTCTGCAGGTGCCGGTTGAAGCAGCAGCATGTTGCTGAGCAGCTCACCAAGCTGTGCATTGCCTGTTGTGTCACCAGCAACCTTGGCAGACTCCAACTGATATGCTGGCTCTTCAGCACTGCTTTCAGACACCACATGATCTTCTCTGTTTCTGTCATTGCCATGCAAGCCTCCGTATTCTGTGCTATCAGTCTGCGCAGTGCTGTGACTTGTGCTGTCCTGCATTTGGTTAGAGTTGCTGCTACTATACTCCTCCAAGGCGCTGTTACTGCTGCTGGCTATACTTGGGTGACTATCTGGCCCATGGCTATGATGGTAGCTCATTTCTTGATGATACTGCATCTCATCTTTGGAGTAGTCGGGATCCTGGTTGTCAGGAGTTTCAAGACTGCCAGGCTCGTCAAAGGCACTGAAATTGCCGTAGTCAGAAGAGGCCGGGTGATTACCTGGGTATGAATCACCTGTATGGCTCATATAATTCAACAGCATGTCACTCGGATTGTATGAGTGCTGCTCCTGCTGCTGCTGCCAGTCACCATCTGGCAGTAGAATGCGGTCTATGCCCAGTGGGCTCCACCCCACAGCCTCCAGGTCTACCCCCCCTGCATGCGGACAACAATTGCATACTGTTGTGTTGCGTCACATTCTTGACTTGAACCGCACGACCGGCTCCTACTGCTGCTGCTGCTGCTGCTCAGTCCAGCTGCAGCATGATGGACGTTGACCCTGATACACAGCGCTCCTATTTAACTTGAAAGCCCCTTGCATGGCCTGACCTGACTCCTCGAAAGCTGAGTGTTCAAAACCATTCGCGCACGCCATTCTAAGTACCAGTAGTGAAAGAGCAGCCTTGACAAGCGCCCCCATGCTGACCAGCAGAAGAGCGGTACAACAGTCGTTGCGAAGAGCAGCTGCTTATATGATAAGCATCACCTATTGCATGTATTGTGTGTGATTCGAGTCAAGGAATGCCCAATGGGCAGACGGGCGCCCTCACGGTACTGCAATCCTGCTCCGCTCCAACAGTATACTGGGTCATCGCAATGACTAAAAAGCAAGTATGTGCGTTCTATTGCTCTACCATTTTCCAGTCGACCTTTTTTACCGTTCAGGTGGCATGCATCAAGACATGGTAAATGCAGTGTGCATGTGATGGCGCCCCTCGCGTTTTGGGAAAGGCTGAAACATGCAATAACCGAATAATGCGTTCCATGGTGGATTTTGTCCTTCGCTATGCTTGTCATCATCGGAAACAATTCGCGATGTTTAGAGTGCACAAGTGTGGCAGTACAAGGATACGTATACGTAGCGTGATCAAGCCGCGCACCTCGACTGAGAACTTGCTGCGCCCTGCGTTATCATTGTCTGGTGTTTGTTGATTATACACTGCGACCTTGATTTTCGTGATTCACGTGCAAAGTACAGTCGCTGGTGCCTTCCCACAGCTGTTGCTCGGCTTCCCCTACATAAACATACAGCTGCGTGGTATGCGTATAATGCAGACGGCTGAGTACTGCACTAAACAGTGGGAGGTTTGGGAAAGAATAGTCTTGCGGCAGAGTGGTTTGTAGTATTGATGTCCAAAGCGCATATGCAGGCGATGGGGCTAGCTATCTATGCATGGATATCCAGGTAGACCTAGTGAGACTGCAGTTGTACCTACAGATATCCCTTGAGGCGTAGCCATGTCTACTTCTGCAGTAGATGGCATGAACAAAACACAAGCTCTGAACCCAGGCATAAGCTACCAACAGGTGTGTTGAGCGGCTTTGCTGCACTTGAACCCCTCTTCACACTGCCAGGTCTGCTACTAGAGAACACTGAAGACTGATCACAACATCATAGGCACAGGAAGGGAATATTGTCAGGAAGGGCATATTGTCAGGACCAGTCAGGTGACACTTATATAGCTCTAAACACCAGCAGCTGGCAGGCAACGCCATTGCGGCAGCACTGCATAGATGAGACTTCAAAATGAGTCTGTTGTGACATCAACTCAATGAACCATTGAAAGGCTTGAAGAAGACTAGCACTGACGTAGGTTCACAACTCCAACCAGATGAGCAACTGGTCAACGACCACACCTGCCGTTGGTGCCAGCCCATGTCCTCCACCTGCACAAACTGTCTGTGCTGATGCGCTCTGGGTGTGTGGTACATGACTTGCAATAGGACTCAAGGCAATACCCCAAGTATTGCAAGCAGTGGCAACCACAATGGGCATGCTATACAACATAAGAAGGTCTTGTTATTCCATGTCCAACCTTGTTCGTCTGGTGCCCTCCATTTGCATCTCTTTCCAGGCCTGCTACTTTACCAAATGATGATGCCCAGTGCAGCCAAGGCAGCACCTGCCAGGCTCACCCCCACACCCGTGATGAGCCCAGGCCCATGGTGAGCGTTCTCAGCACCAGAGGATGATGCCACTCCATACAGCTTGCTGCGGTCAGGGTCTGCTGAGGCATGTTGGCTTTGCTGCTGGGTTATAAAGTCCGCGGCTGTCTGGCCAGCTGCTCCACTGGAGTTGTGGTTGCTTTTTGTGGAGTTCTGTGCCAGACATTGAAAGGTCACGCAGGCAGACAGTATCATGCTGTTTAGTGTCATGGCAGCCTGCCGCATGTAACTTACACACGGTGTGCTGTTGGTTGCTGCTCAAGTTATTGCTGACTCATGATGGGCACGACCACTGAGGCCTTGGCCAGCGACCACCGACTATGTTCAGCAAATGCTGAGCTGCTGACAATGACATGTCTGTACAGTGTCACATAACAGCTGCAGCAGTCAACAATCAACTGTGAATGCCACTGGCAGCAAGTACCGCAGCCTGCAGTGCCACTGCATGGCATTGGCAGTAGCCCGTTCTGATTGGAGAGCAGCCATCGTCCCGGACAACGGCCCATCCAAGTTGGATGGGCTTAGACATCTTTGGTGACAGTGCTGCTGCCACTGGTATCACTGTTGCCAGCAATGCATGCATTTGCATGCCAGTCCCTGCTACCTGCATGACGACGGCACTGCACAGTGCAGACATGTCTGCTGCAGCAATGCAGAGGCCTGTACTCACCAGCATCATGCCAGTGTATGTCCTGTTTGTGATGTCATCCTGACTGGCCAAGTCGGTGGAATCTGCACCAATGCTTTGTGCTTGAGCCATACCTTGTGCTGCATTGAATGTGCTACTGGGGTCTGCTGTGTCTTGTGATGGCAAGGCAATTGAGGGCGTGGACCCCTTATTACCAACTGGTACTTGTATATCAGCCATTGTGCTCTCAAACGTAGGTTGTGGCTCTGCAGTTTGAAGTTGGCCAGACTCCTGCATCACAATGGATGCACTGCTGCTGTCTCCTGAGTTGGGTGTGCCAGTGTCATCTTCCGTGCCTGTTGAACCGGGGTAGTAAGTACTCCATGTCATGCTGCTGTACAGCTGCTGCATGGGGTCAGCATCAGAATTCCAGTCAGTGCCAAACATGTCACCACCACTGCTGTCGTCTGAGCTGCCTGCGGAGCTGCTGGTGCTGCTACTGTTTGGGTCTGCGTCTTGTGAAACAGGACTGTTGAAGATGCCAAAAGCATCAGTTGTGTCCTCAAAAGTGCCATCCTCCAGGGTCAAGATGCTGTCGCTGCTGCTGTGGGGAGCAGCTGCTGCATTGTTGTCGCCAATCACAAGACTGCTAAGCAAGTGCCTTTTGATGGTAGGTTCACCAGGCTGAAAGATGTCTTTTTGCAGCACCTGGTCAAGGACTGAGCTATAGGTACCTGTTGCAAATAATGGTGACCTAGTTGTCTGCTGAAGCAACATGTCATACTCGCAACATGCAAAAGTCTGGTGCAGCAATAAGCACTGCGGCATGCCCCTGGCATATGGTAAGTCCGCAATGCGACCGTGCAGAACTGGGCAGCTTACTCATATGTAATAAACACCAAAACTCTTACCATGTGTATAGTTACTTCCATGAGTGTTGCGGGCAAGCAGGGCAATGACGAACACCAGGGCAAGTTTCGCCATAGCTCCGGGACTCAAGTCCCTGCACGGATGTTAGAGTGACGTAGCAGCAAGAGCTGCTGCAGGGGTGTACTCAAAACCTTGTAAACACTCTGAGCACTGTAAGTGTGCCTTGCAAGTCAGTATGTGTTGCTGCCACACTTCAGGTGGGTCCCGGCTCACTCCAAAACAAGTAATGTGCACGTGCACACGGCCTGCAGCGCTCGTAGCCTGCACAGTCCAACTCCCATAAACATATGGCAAGGGGGCCGGCCGCTTGATGCGAGTCACTTGCCCACACCTGCCGACAGTTATCACGTGACACCTAGGCCGCGGCCGCTGTAATTGCTTATAAACAAAGTTATAACAGCCTCTTATCACTTGATGAGTAATTATCGACTTCAAATGATCAAGTTGTTATGCCACTTCTCCAGGAGAGGGGAGGGATGTTTCAGGTTCAGCGATATATACTGTATATCACGATATATATCGTGATGCTATTTAGAGATGATGATGGCTTATGCGACAGTGCAATGTCACCCTATTACCTTCACATCATTGATATTGCCACACTTACTGTTCGCCAAAGTCAGTGACTGCACAGCTACACATGATGCACGAGTGCAATCAAAAGCATCAAATAGCTTCCGGGTTGCCCGGCATGTAGATCTAGATCTAGATCTATCCATCACCATTACTTTTGAACTTAGCAGTCTTGCGCTTAACTGGCAAACACAACAAACGCACCCTCGTACACAACTCAACACCACATGGGTTTATGTGATGCATCCAATCATCAGACATTAATTAATCTTATAAGAGAAGTTTTGACAGGAAACTTCTCTGAAGTAAAGTGTCCATACTGCTGAGCAGGTCACCAGCCTACTAGGCTAGTAGCCGCTGGTACAGTGTCCAACCAGCCTGCTGAGTAGATTGGAGACTGTTACTTATGTTGTGACAACAATCATACGTGTCCGAACAATGACAACAATGACTGCATGCATGCCACAGTACAATACACTGGCTCATGCATGGTGCCACCAGTGTTGCACAGCCTGCGCTCAAGTTTGACAAATACTCATGTGATGCATAGCCTGCCCTGAGGTTTAGGCAGGTCTGTGGCAGGATGGCGTAACATTCGATGATGTGGCACATCTGATTGTAGTCATCACATCCACCAGCGCTATGTGCAATGCTGGGCCCGCCTGGCGCTGCCATAATGACATTATGATGTGACAGCCTGCTAAAGTACACGGTCACTATGTAGTACCCTGGCAGTGACTGTGCCACCTCAGTTGAGTCTGGATCATATGGCATTCAGGAAGTCAACTTCACACACTGTTGTAGCGCACAACAGGTTGGCATCCTCAGATGGATGAGCCTGGGCCTGGCCATGGCTGACCTGATGCTCGCTTGTTGATGATCTTGCAGGCAACGTTCTGCCACTGCACATCAACCAAGCCAGCATTCTGCAAGGCGATCTGCACAGCTCCAGCGTTCTGCAAAGTCCCGCTTTGTGCCACTGCCTGGAGTGTAGCAGATGCCAATCTGTCAAACCCCTCTCTACCTTGCAGCTGCTCCTTCTTGAGGCCTTGTTGGCATCTCAGATGATTGTCTACACATGCTACAAGCTCCTCTACCCTCTTGGGTGAGTGCAGGTTGGGGAAGTGGCAAGGAAGGCACTTGATGTACCTGGCTACTACCTGGCCTGCATCAGGTGACAGCAGTAGCAACAACACAAGTGCAGCGATTCAACCATAGCAACTGTGCCATTTGGCCCCGCGTCCAACTGAGGGTCAAGAGGAATGTTGCAAGTGGCGTGAGCGTAAGCAGGGGTGGGGCAGGGAGGTTGCTCCAGGGTCCAACTCTCAGAATGGCCTCAAACCTTCCACAAAAGTTTATAAGTTGTAAAGGACATCTGGGGCAATCATGAACAAAAGTTAAGGGCTCAAAGGGGGGGAGGGGGGTCTTGGCCCTGCCATTGGGCCCCAGAACTTTTTTGCCAACTTCTTGTCCCTTTGATTTCTGGGCTTGAATTTGAAATATGGTAGCATGGAATGATTATACATGTATTGAACTACTTGTTTGCTCAAAGGTTGCTCAAAAGGGGTTTGGTGGTAGCCCTTCACTGCTTGTACTGCTTGGCAGGAAGTTGTGCTCTGTATCCTGATTACAATCTTCAGTAATGATTATGTACATGTTTGAGGCTTGCGTATGCAGTTATCTTGTGTTAACATTATTTACACGACAGGATCATGGAAGGTAACAGGTGCTGAAGGGTGTCGACACCCTTTGCTCTGCAGCAGGATGAATTACAAAGCAGCAGCCACGGGCAGTGACAATGCACCCGGTGCAGTGCACGCATTTCCCAGTTCAGCGTGGATGTGCAAACATCTGAGGCGGGAAGTTGATCTCAATTCCCACATGCTAGTGCAGAGTCAGAGGTGCCGTTATTGGGCCATGACAGTCACTGACTTTGGCAGATGAGACAGCAGCAGTGACCCACTGATGTGGTGCCACCTGGCAAATTGCTTGCTGCGTCAGCAGGCTGGATCATGTAACATGTGTACAGTCCGAGCCGTTGAAGGTGCTGTGACATGTGCTAAGTGCACCACATTGTGTTACTTGTCAAGTATGTCCAAAGTTTAGAAGCAATAAGCTGCAGCAGTACCGCCAGTATAACATACAGCCAGAGGCCAGGCAGGGCCCTGGGGCCCCAGACTTGGGTCCCATGGGGGGAGGGGAACCCCCTCCGGGGCCCCAGACTTTTTGGGAGTTGACGTCTGTAATTATTTTATTGCCCCCCCCCCTTTGGCATAAGCACAGGATGCCGCATGCGACATTACAGCAGTGGTCCAGGCCTTGGACATACAGAGCTGCCGCAGCTGAATGGTTCAGTGTTCTGCAGCTAGCCTGTTGTGACACACTAGCAGCTACGCTAGCTGCAGTGCCTGAACCATTTGCAGTCTGCAACAAGAGTCTCGTTCAGTGTGCTAGCTGCAGTACACTGAACCACAGCTGATCTTGGGCCAATGCCACTGCTGCTGTTGCCATAAGTACGGTGGCAATCATAAGTACGGTGGCACTCACTGCATTGTTTCAAACAAGTGCACTCAATCAAAACATACTCTTTAATTTTTTTGTGATGAGGCAGGTAATGAACCAGACTTGAGTACATGTACAGCACAGCTTGCAACAAGCAGCCCTGTTGGGCGAATGAGGGTCACAGCTGATCTTGGGCCATAATCAGCTGTAACCCTCATTCGCCCAACAGGGCTGCTTGTTGCAAGCTGTACTGTACATGTACTCAAGTCTGGTTCATTACCTGCCTCATCACAAAAGGTTGAAGAGTATGTTTTGATTGAGTGCAACTTGTTTGAAATGCAGTGATTGCCACCGTACTTATGATTGCCACCGTACTTATGGCAACAGCAGCAGTGGCAATGCCACTGCCACGGCAGGGCACCCTTATCCAGATGACACAGCTGTAGTGCAGTGCAAGGAGGTCCCAGATTCGGGCCAGCATGTCTTTACCAGTGCAGACTCTATTTGCTACTAACTGCTTCTGTCTGCCTCAAGCGAGCGCTGCTTGATGCACTCACCTGCATGGCTTGCTGCAAGTATGTTGGACTTTGGTGCAGTAGTCACGTGATGCTTAAACCTCTCAAAGACCACATCAGCATCTGGAATACTGGCACCAGCATATGAGCCAAAGCGCAGTTGTAAGCGCTTTTCAGCGATCCTGACCTCATAGTAGATTCCTGACGCTGCCAGATTATGCAGCAGCTGGTGATGCACTTGCATCCGCTGCTGCTGTGTGGCTGCATCAATGGTGTTATCAAGTCGAACAATGAAATCCCAGTCGCTTTTACCCTGCAAAGCTGTTGCCTTCTTTGTGCTACCTTGCAGCTGAACTTGAGCATGGCCACCTGGAAATACGAGTGCAACAGGGCTGTTGCACTCGTATTCTAGGCTCCTAGAATGCAGCAGTGAGCAAACAGGTGCAGCAGGCATTATAATGCGCAATAATTAATAGGACACCACCCTACACAGTGCTTGCTGATCAGCACTCATCATGATGAATAGGTCAATAGTGCAAATTTGTAGCCTATTGACTAGGCCTCCAAGGCCACATTCAGTGAATGTGTCAGCTAGGAGAATTAGCTGAATACATTACACTGGCCTGGCAGGCCTTCAAAGATGGACAGGTATGGTTAATGCATTGACCGCGTAAGTAAGGGTAATGCATTACTAACTAGTAAGTAACTGGCCGTACAACAGTACAAAAGTTGATGCTGCATGCCCCATGGCTGCAGGTTGCTGGGACTGATGCAGAGTGCTGCTGCATGCAAGATCAACGTTTTAAACAACATGCTCAGCGTACGGTGCGGTCTGCAGCTTCTACGGTACCAGCCCGTCTAGAGATCTCATGCATATGCTGCTAACCTGGTCAACACACTTCTTCACCAACTTCACCCTCGAGTCGTTTTTACTCAGCGCGCGCTGGTTAACAGCGAACATGGCATTCCCAGCAGCCATACGAGAAGCTTTGCTGTGGTTAGACGGGGACGAAGCCATATCTGCTTTAGCTGTTGGTCCCACACGCTTGTACGGGCCACTAGTTAGGACGAGTACTCGTCACAAACAAAACTCTTGGCAAGCCACACACTCATGCCTGCTAAGACTCATTCCAACGACCAACAGAGCTGCATAACTGGTTCACATGTCAAAGTGCTCACACACCTGGTGATCATGGCGAGCATTGTGGACGGTCCAAGGTTACAGCTGTAGCGGTTGCAACTGACCGTTTCCAAACGTGACGTTGCTACCTACCTAGCTAGCCCACAGGCAATAGCTTATCTCTGACGAGGACACTTTCACGTGGTTACATGAATATCTCGAACAAAGCTGCAAGCATGAAGAGCTTGCAAGCGGTGGAAATACCCACGAATGATGACACCTACAGTCTGCCAGGCTGGATCAGCCAGGCGGTGCTGTAGGTGTCCAGGAACTAAGTTTGTAAACCTCGGAGACAGGAAACATGGAAGGAAAGCCAACACAGGGCAGCAGACCCTGCTTGTTAGTTTTGCTTTGTCTAGGTGTTTTTGTTTTGTGTCTGTTACAAGGGGGTCGTCTCCTGATGGCCAGCCAGCTCTGCTGCTCGGGTCTCAGTACTGTCGGGCCAGTACTGCCCCGGCCAAAGGTCAACAAGGTTGACC
The DNA here is from genome assembly GCA_018290735.1 of Coelastrella sp. MACC-549. Taxonomy (NCBI): domain Eukaryota; kingdom Viridiplantae; phylum Chlorophyta; class Chlorophyceae; order Sphaeropleales; family Scenedesmaceae; genus Coelastrella; species Coelastrella sp. MACC-549. The sequence goes on from JABEVS010000102.1 coordinate 140,128, forward strand.
AATGACACTCTAGGTTTGTTTGTTTTGTGTCTGTTACAAGGGGGTGGTCTCCTGATGACCAGCCAGCTCTGCTGCTCAGGTCTCAGTACTGTCAGGCCAGTACTGCCCCGGCCAAAGGTCAACCAGGTTGACCAATGACACTCACTGTAGGCCCGTTGTTGGCAATGCCATGAATGTAAGGTATGTATGTTGGTGTTCACTGAACATCTTGGCAAGTTGTGCAGATGCACTGTACTACACTGACGCACGGTGTGTCAAAACCACAGACTCTGGTTCAAACCCTGATGGTACCATGCGAAACACACTTGCATACCCCACCCATATCATTTCAAATGATATGCAGGCTGCAACTTACGATACAGGGTGGCGCCCCCAACGCATGTCAGAGCATTCGCCACGGCATTTCAACTTGCCAAGTTGGGCTTCATGGCTTTTATAAAAGTAATTACTACGGACCAGGCTGTCCATGTCACCTCAATGCACGGGTCTCGACTGCTGACAGGAGCTGGTAATGATCATGCCATGCAGTGTCGTCGCTGTATTTAGGAGTTAGGCAGTATCTCCAGTGACAATTGTTTCAATGTCGGTCTTGTTTGGCTGCTCCACATACACTGTGTTGCAACAGGATCAATTAAGCTGCGCCTTACCACCTGCCATGGATTAGGGTAAGCACGGAATAAGACACCTGCAAACTACCAGCACAGAAATTGCTATATAACATAACTGCACATATAAGAAGATTTGCCGTGGATGGATGTTGTGTGACTTTGCGATGCATCACCATGCACCACTGCTTGAAGGCTGAGCCCAAGGTTTGGGCTCATGCTTGGCAGCTGTGCGATGCATGCAGCCCCCAATAAAAATTCAGCTGTCGCTGACAAGAGCAAAGCTTATGTTCCCGTTGTTACCTTTCATCTGAAGGGACCAGAGGTGGAAATGTTGGTATAAGTGCCGCACTTGTATGAATGAAACAGTCAGTTTGTTGGCCTGGTCATCAGCTGTGTCATTTTACCTGGTTTACATCCCTTAAAGTTTTGAATGTAATAGGCTGTCTCAACCTGGGGCAGGAACTCACTTGTGGGTTTGGCTAGCTCAGGGAAGAACAAACCTTCAGGTGATGAGTGCCAGCACAACAGAACAGATGGGAGATGCTAGAGGCTTGCTTGCAGGTGCTGAGCTCAGCAATGTGAAAAGCAGTATGACGTATGTGTCTCATGAGAAAACACCACAATAACAATCGCCACTGGCAATGCAGACCTGCCTGCACCATGCCTATTGTGTTTGGAGTTTGAGCAGCTTAGGGACATCTTGAACATGTATACCAATGGCCCATTACTGAGCACATGTGCCTTTAGCACGTATTGTTGCAGGTGTACATTGACAAGGAGCATGCTTTCTGTGTAGGTATGTTTAGTGCCACTGGCAGTTGCACTTTTCGAGAACCATAGGGCCTTGGCAGGAATCATGGCAGCACTGCTGGAGCCCAGCCTGGGCCCCTGACTGAGTGGTGTGTAGCTCTAGATGAGACACAAAGCGTCACATACACACTCATTGAATGAATTAACAGAGCGCTATGTAGGTTCCAGGTAGGCCTCAGAAGCTGTTGGCACACTGCAGAGCCCCCTACCCGGATAATAGCCACTCCTGAGTCTGTCCAGCTCGCCATTGAAGATTAGTAGGGGTTTGTCCTTGGGCTTGGCAGCTGCATCCCACAAGTGACAAGTGGCTGACAACTGCAACCAAGTTGTTACAGACCGTGTGGGTTTCCTGCAGGTGCTTTGTAATCGGTAGCCAGCTGGCGAGTATAGGTAGCTAGACCTTCATGAATAATATCATCCTGATCAAGGCTCAATCAACCATCAGGATAAGAATGGGTTGTCTCACTCACACGTTACCCCTGAGGCCGCCCCCCGGTTTCATTCTCAGGTTTAAGCAAGCCTTGGGTGCAGTGCGTTTGTATGTACTACAGTAGGGTTCGCGAACGATCGTTGAGCCGCCTTGCTTCAAGCCGTTGGTTGGGGCCCGAGACCACTTGAGTTACTGCTTAGCTTTAAAACAGCCAAGGTTTGACTTTGCAGTAAGTCTTAGCTGTTTCTGGCCCAGATGCAAGTCTCAGACTTGAGTGAAACGTATCATACTTCAAGTCGAAGATGCTCTACTGCAGCCTTAATTTATGCTGTATATGTTAAATGGTTTTCGCCTGTGCGTATGTCTGAGCTGGAAGGCGATGACAGGTATAACGCATGCCCTTTGCATATACAATGTACAGCAGGTATCAATGCAGCACGCATGTCGTCTCTGTTACGTTTTAGGTTGGGTGCACATGACCTCCCTGTTGCCACAGGTAGGTGGTCTACTGATGCTGACACAGGACAAAGTTTGCCCAGACAATTGCGCCACTGTCGACACTGTGCTTCAGGTTTTGTTGGTGATGAGTTTCATATGATTTTTGAGTGTGTGTGGTACAACCAAGTGCGGTCCCGTTTTCCCCGGTTGTTTGAGCAGTTTGGTGGCCATGACACCTTGCATCACTCTATCACTACAGCTGGTCCTCATATGGCACGTTTCATGGGTCAGGGTAAGCGTCTTGTGGCTGCATTTGTTCATTTGTGCTGATTGTTGCGTTGCAATCCATATACACCTATGCATGTTTTGCATAATCTTTCTGAGTCTGAGTTGGAGGTTGAGTCTGATGATCTTCTGCAAGTTGAACTTGCAGATATGCAACCGGATTGAATCTGGTTTCTGTTTCTTTTTGGTGTGCCCCCATGAGCCATCAGTTGGCTCCTTTCGGGTGTAAACCCTTGAGGTAACTTGTAGTAGTAGTAGTAGTTAAGAGCTTCGTGGATGTATACCAATATACTAGTGGTACTGACAATGCCAGAGGCCTGATGAAGACCTCAAGCAGAGGAGATAGGCTTGTGTCCACTCTGAACCAGTAGCCAACTCGACTGACTACACGGTTGCAAGTGGCCACTAGGTGGTATACCATCGGTGTAACCGCCTCGAAGCAGCCAGTGGCAGTCATTGTGGTGATACCTCTCAGCATGCATCATAATCATGTTGACCAACAATTTGCACAAAGAGGGGAACTCTTGTCCAATTTTTCAAGATTAATCAGAATATTTTGCTGATGCAAGCACTACTTGTTGAAGAAGTATGATATTGTGAGCTGCGTGCCTTGTCTTACCACTCACATACTTTGTTTACCACTCAAATATTTCTTTTAGCAGTGCCGTACAGTGACTATACTATATCACCAGACCGGATATGATGTCGTATGACACCAGAGCACACCACAGCACACCACACTGTACATAGGTACATGCATGTTGAACAACCAAATTGGATGCCTCCTGCACCACACCACACAACACCACACTCGCTGAGACAGTGTCTGTTATTACAAGATTAACCATAACGTTAGGAGACTGTTTGGGCCTGTCAAGGGCTGGAGTATAACATGTCTGCCACGAATCTGATGTGGAGATGTCTGACGCAGATGTGCACTTGACATGTACCGACGACAACATGATGCATGGTGGAGTTACTACTATGACTGCCACTGCCTGCACAGCATGGCATTAACGCCTCAAACCTCTCCCCCTTCAGCCTCTAGGCAGTGATCAAACTGGGGCTGTCATGCACTGCAACAGGCACTGAATATTGTGCTGCTATGTGACAAACCCAACGTCTGCCCTTAAGCGTCACAATCTGCAAGCTGTTGGCAGGCAACCGCATATACTATGCGGTCAAGCACTGGTTGTACTGTTAGGGAGTGGCACAGTAGCTGACTCCTGGAGTATCAACATGACAGCTACAACTGAGATTTGTACACCACACCAGGCAACTGCTTTGCATCATATGCAGTTAGGACTGGTTTCAGGAAACGGGAGACACGTTGCTCGATGTCCACATATGATAGACGGCTGGACTTGCTGTAAGATCTCACTGCCTTTGGCCAGCTCATTAGCAGATGGTCCTTTGCTCTTGTTACGGCCACATACAGTGTGTTCCTCTCTTGCTCCAAAGCATTTGGAGTGCAGTCATCCTCTCTGATACCTGGTACAGCACCATCATAACAAAACATGATCCCCACACAGGGAAACTCTTTGCCTTTGGAGGCATGCATTGTCAGCAGCTGGACCTTCTGAGCAGCCGTGTTCTGATCCTCATCACCTTGTCCTTGCAGGGCACAGAAGTTGTAGAATGAACGTAAAATTGCCATACCCGATGTTGGCTGTTGGCCTGGTACGTCATGAGACTCAGTGCTGCTGCTGCTGCTGCTACTGCTGTGATCATGAACTGATGACAGAGACAACATGTCCATGAGCTGCTCTGTGTCTGCTGCGGCATCGTCGTATGCCCTGGTGTTGTGCGCCAGGTCCATCAGCACCGACAGGTTTGACAGGCGCCGGACAGCGTCACCATCCCCCCCATCAACAGCATCATGCTGCAGAGTGGACCAAACACCAGACGCAAGCAGCAGCAGCTGCAACAAACAGAAGTATAGCAGAGGCAGCCATTAAGTTGGCAGCAGTTGATAGGAGTGGGTGGCAAACTCACCACTTGTAGCAGCTTGACAGCATGACCGTGACTACTTTGCAGACAGTGGAAACCTGTCAGGTGGAAATTGGGTAAGCACTGGAGGACAATGCATCAAGCGAACAACTCCAGCCATTCAACAGCTCAGCCCTTTGGGGCAGACCCATAGGAGCCAGCCGCAACAACCTATCCAAGTCACGTTGTGAGCATCACCCCTGCATCAATTCACCTTCTGCCATGTTTTCCCAGCATGTGTGCCAATGTCTGCCTGCCTGCTTGCGTTTGCCTCTCACCTGCAGTACCTCTGCTGGTGTCTGTGAGGCGGCTGCAGCCCTGCCCAGCACCACCAGACCACGCAGACGAGCCACAGCTGCCTGTGCCTTCTGTGTCTTCATGCCTGTGAACCCCTCAGGAGGACACCAAGAAGGAGCCAGCTGCTCCAAAATAGCATCTGACTCAGGTGTGCTCTGCACATCTTCCCAGGCGGCTTGAGAGGCATCTCCAGGGCCATTGCGGCAGGCTGCTGCTGCCAGCCACTGCTGGACAGCGTAGGCTGCATCTGATAATGACATATCACCTGAGCAACCATGAAGTAGGCAGCTGCCCAAATTTGCTGGGTAGTTGCTGAAGGAGCCATCACTGCTGCGGCCAGCACTTGCAATGTTGTTCCTGATGTGTTCCTCAAGCTTGGCCACAGTTGTGTCACCTGTTGGCAGCAGCCATGCAACCTGGATGCGATGATTGACCGACAAAGTGGATGCACTCATTCATTGACAAAGTGGATGCACTCATTCATTGACAAAGTGGATGCACTCATTCAATGACAAAGTGGATGCACTCATTCATTGACAAAGTGGAGACGAGCTTGATGACAACCCTATCAGCGGACTTCGCAAACCCGTTGCATTCATGTACTCACTGGCCATTCACGTACCTACTCCTGCCATGATTGGCACCTGCATCCCTGACTTCTTGACCAGCCGCCTCTTGATCACGTCTCCAGCACCACCAGGCTGCATCAGGCACCTGAGCATGGCCATGGCAGTTTTCACCTCCACGCTGTCCCAGAAATCCTTCCCCATGGGCATGTGGGCGGGCATCCCAACCTTGGTCATCTCACGGTACATGAGTTGAGCCTGTATGAGACATAAAAGCATCAAATGCAAGAACAATTGTGCCAAAGTTGATACCTGGCGCCCCTGATATTGGATGGTGAGAAGCATGATGACATGGGGCTCATGTGTCCTGGCAGGCTCCCGGTTGTGCTCTTGTTGTCTGGCACTGCCAGTGGTCACTGTGAAGGCACAGGTGCCAGCTGATGTGGTATCAACCAACCAATGTGCCTTGGCGCCTGGTGCATGTTTAATACTGCCAGGAGTACAGCAGTACCTTCTGCGTGTGCGCAGCCAACTGCACATTTGATGTTACAACCAACAATGTGATAACCTTTGGAATCCTGCTTTCATGTGTGCCGGCCCGCATACATCAATGCCTTTAGGCTTGTGTCATTTGCCTCGCAGAGTAATGTCTGAGACACTGAAAGTATCCACATGTAATACACCTCTCCCTCAGCAGTTACTTGGACAAACTTTTGCAGAGCTGCCTATCAAGTGAGATGCTGGCCACAGCACGATTAGGACAGTGAGAGACAGAGACTTCTGATGATTATTGTGCAGCAGGCTGCAGGTCTGTCTGCACTCTTGCAGGATTTCTTCTTAGGCTTCTTTCTGCATGTCATTGGTGCGGTGCGATTCATCAGCACCCACAGGCAACCTTATGTGCTCAGTGTCCGCTGCTGCCACAATATATTGCTGACGCAGCTGAGGGTCGGCAGCTCTGCAGCTCAGGCTGAGCCTAACCGTCCTGACTGAATCAAGGCCGTGGTTCCAAACCAGTTTCATGTACCTGCCAAAACCGTGCGTATAGCAGAGATTGCCTACAACCAAACACTTCTACATTCTGAGGCATTGTGGCAACTGCAGTCAGAGTAGTGTGGAGTGTGCAGGTTTGTTTATTGATCATATGTTGCTCACCCTGACTCTGGTTCTGAACAGCAGCGCTATCTCCCCAAGCAAATATCCACTTTGCTTCCACTGTTTGACCTGCTTGATTACAAATTCAGTCTCCTTGTACTGGTTCTCTGCCTGCACCAGTATGACGGTCTCATTGCTGACCATTTGCCGCATGCTCATGCCCTGTGAAAGTGGGGAGGCAGGAGAACGGCTGCAGCAATACAAACAATGAAATGCTGTTCAGCAACAAAGTTTGCTTCTTAATCAATTGTCTGGATTAGCAGGACCTTCATCAGTGATCAACACGCATCTGATTATGGCCACAGCAAATGACATCACATCACAGGCCTCAATAAACCCATGTTGATAGATGTGGGTGGGAGAACCCCTGAATGAGCAGGCCTGAATGAGCAGGCACTGCAGCATCATTGATGACGATGTACCGTGCAGCATGCTTGTGCCGCTCCTGCCCCAACTCACTACTGTTTGCGGATGATCTCGCCAACTTGTAAGATGGCTGGTCTGCTGCGGTAGTTCTTTGACAAGTAGCGTGTGTGTGCTGTGCCCTGGTAGCAATTTGAGAATTTCTGAGACAACAGCTGCGAGTTGGCGCCACGGAAACCATAAATGGCCTACATGCAAAGCAGTTGTGATGTTCAGGGCAGTCCATAGATTGTTCCCACATACTACTGCCATCTGATTCCTGCTCCGCATCATATGACGGATGAGCCTTATGGTTCAGCTGGAAATTACAATATTTGCACCCACAAATCCTACAGTCACACCAACAATATCCCCCTAAAACCGCCTTTCCCTACCTGATCTGGGTCTCCTACCATGACCAATCTTGCCTGCAGCCCAGTGATGGCCCTCACCAGCTCAAACTGGCAAGGGTTGGTGTCCTGGGACTCATCAACCAGCACGTGCAGGTAGCGGGAGTGCAGAGCAGCACGGACCTGAAGGCATCAGTCAACACAACAGATGCCAACTTGAAATGGTGCGCAGCAGCTGCATAGACAATCCCTGCTGGCTGCCGACCAGGCATTGCATGCTTTGCTCCTCCTACCACTAGCAACGTATAGGATTGCAAATTGCGACTGCTGGGTGTACACAACCAGCTTCACCAATGTGCACATGAGTACCTGACCATCGCTTTTGACGAGTTCCAGGCAGCAGTGCAGCAAATCATCAAAGTCCAGCAGACCGCTGCTCCTCATCGCTTGCTGGTACTTGTCATGCACTTGAGCGACATTGGCTATCATCATTGGGGGAACTAGCTCCAAGCCAAGAGCCTGGGTTTCCCGGATCAGCTCAAGGCCTGATCGCCTGTGACGTATGGTACGAGGGTAGGTGCACCCTAAACTGGTGGTTTGCTAACCTCTTTTAAACATACTGCACAAGGTGATTGGACCTGCTGTTCACTTTGCAGCGGCCATAATGCAACGAGCAATTTCTGAGTTGCAGCATGCAGGGACTTGGCTTGCGTACACCATTGTGCGCTCAGCCAACCAATCTCTACTGCCAGCTGTGACCTGCCTTTGGAGGCCTCCACCATGTGTCGGCACACACTGAAGGTAGCTGATGATGATGTGCTCACCCCTCAATCTGCTGCACAAAGTTCTTCAGTCTGCTTATGGCACTCATGAAGAAACTGACCAGATCCCCCGGCATCTTGGTCCTGCTGCGGTCAGGCTTCTCCAGCATGACAATCCCTGGAACAGCAGCACTGCCGTCACTGCCTCTGGCCCTGCTGCTGCGTACCAAGCCTGATGCCTTCTGTGCATCTGCATCATTGTCTGAATCTGACCGCCTCGTGGAGCTTCCCTGTCGACTGCTTTTGGTGTTTGGATTCACAATGGCATTGATAATGTCTTTCACATCATCTTCCGTTGCAATAACGATGTCTTCTAGGTTCACCTTTGCCGGGTTCTGCCTGAGATGAAGACCAGGCGGCAGACCAGCAGGCGAGCACCAGTCATGCCCCTAACCATAATAGCTGAACAAGGACTCAAGGTCCCTCATGCAGAGCTGGTTGGATGGTCCTTACCACCGAGGTTAACAGAACCGGAACGTTCAGTCCTCGTACAAATTCTGCAGGAGTAACAGTGCATGACAGGAGGTGGCAATGCAGATGTATTGCTAACGTTTCATATGGCGGTTTCTGCACTTGCAAACTGCATGCCTGCACCCAAAAACCTCAACCCAGGCGACCCCACCTCAACAGGTTGTGACACAGTGCATGGAACGTGCAGGGCCTGAGCTTCCTGGTCACTGCAGGTCCCATCAGTGATGTGATGCGCTCCACCAGCTCACTAGCTGCCTTGCGGGTAAAGGTGATGACCAGGATCTGCTCAGGGAGCGTATGATGGGCCAGCAGCCAGGCAACACGGGCAGCAATGGTGCGAGTCTTGCCACTGCCAGGCCCTGAGAGAGGCAGCCACCGGCAGTAGCAGCAACATCAGGGCAGCAGACCCAGGAGCCTTAGCAGGCATGAAGGATAGGATATAGACTCAGAGGGACATCTGGCAGCTGCAGTATGGCAGTGGCTGGTGCATCGCATGAAAGCACCTGTTAGAAAATGATGGAGAGCATAAAGCACACTGCAAGCAGCCAACCAGGCTGCCAGCATGAGCTTTGAATGGTATCATCAAACAACAAAACCGTTGAATGCCATAAGATGACAACACAGCGCAACACCTTTGATCCTGTCACAACCAACAAAGCGGTGTAGGCAGCACTGTTGCTGAATAAGAGGCACTGTGAGTCACCTGCTATGAGCCTGAGATGCTGAGCACGGCAGCGCACTGCCTCCCACTGCTCGTCGTTCAACTCTGACAGGAACTCAGACACTTGACGCAGGCGCCCAGCACTTGTCGAGGCATTCTCTGGGCCTGAGACAGACTGGAGATAGGCATACACCTCCTGCTGGGATGGGCGGGGAGACAAGGGTGACGTAGAGGGCAACACCTGGTGATGATGCTCGTAGAGCGTGCTAGGTGGTTCAGAAACAGGCGTCTGCTGCTGCAGCAGCTGTGGCGTTTTGAGGGATGCCGGCATCTGCTGATGCTGTTGGTTTTGCTGCTGCAGTGACGACTGCCGCCTTGGGGCAGGGGGCCGCAAGCGCTGCTTACGGGCATCAGGTGGTGCATCATAGTGCTGCTGTCCAGGTTGATGTTGTTGGTGCCACTGCTGCTGGACCTCCTCCTTGAAGATCCTGCCACGGGGCCTCCTCCTAGACGCTGGTGCGCTGTTGTGGGGTCCGATTGATCCCACTGCTGCTGCTTTGCTGACTCCATGTATGGAGACACAAGTACGTGAGCTGCTGTTTGTGAGGTGCAGGTGGCAACCCAAGCTGCCACTGCTGGCAGGATGCTGGCGGACAATGGTGGTGCTCTTGCACAGCCCTGCCATTTTTGTCATGGCAGGAGAGAGCTTTGCACTGAACTTTGCGTGGGCCATCATAGCGTGGCAAGCTTGGTGTTTTGAAGTGGGTCTGCTGGCAATGCCGTAACTTATACCACCTGCTAGACTGCACGTACTGCAATTGATAGGTGACACGAGTGGCTGCATTCTATGCCATAGCCTTCCGAGTGTCCATAGTTTCATGTGAGAGGAACCAGAACTGCCGATAAGACCATAGCAGGTTCACGCCCTGGCACAACCTGAAGCAGCAAGGGGTTTGCTTCAGCAGCTGTAGGACACCGGAGGCCCAAGGGTAACTGACAGGCCCGTTGAGCATACCCGCCAATGGCAGCTCTCAATGTTCCTGCTTCGCGGCAGTAACGAGGCGCAGTGTTGCTCCAGTAGGCCATGCTGCTGTAGCGGTAAGCATCAGGCTCCTGGCTGTGACTAGGGACCTTGGAGACTCTCTGCTGCTTAAAAGTAACTCGCACGTACTACGTATGCATTGTTGCTTCCAAGCAGCTCATGCGGTGGGATGGCGTTCAGTCAAGCCCAAGCAGGGGCCCGCTAGCACTAGGAGGTCTAACAGGAGAGACCACGGAACACACTACGACGATTCGGCGATATGTTCGTGCTGGCAACATCGCAAGTAGAGGTGGCAATGAAACGAGGCTGAATCTGGCCAAGCAGTACAGCCAGAACTCGAACAGGCCTGACAACTTGCTGTCAACACGGCAACCGGTGACGATCAACCGCCGTCTGTGCGGCACAGTTGAGGCTCATGCAATGTAGTTTGAAGATAGCCACAACAACGAACAGTGGAGACTACATAGCCTTCCAAACGCCCCTCATGCACACAATGCTCTCGACTCTCCTTCAGAAGCCCTTCACGTCAACAATCCGCCACCCTCCGCAACAAAGATGCAGATCTGTAGCTGCAGTGAGTGCTTTCCATCACTTAACAGCATTTGGCACCTGACTCCATTGCGTATACACGTAATGTGCACATTCTGCATCACAGGAGGCTCCCTCCGTTCCAGCAGCCAAAAGCATCTTTGTTGCAATGAATGTATTCAAGGTAAGGCCGTACAGACCCGGGGGCCGCACTATTCATGACCAGGCGCGGCGTCCTGCAGTGTCCTGCGAGCCCGGGGCCACAGGCTCAACCTGCCATGAGCCAAGGGATACCATTGTCATGACACGTTGGGTGATGGGTTATCATGTTCAGGTTATCATGCTGTCAGTAGTGCAGTGGCAAGCTGTGTGTGGGTTATTGTCACCACCATGTGACACTTAGCAGCATGCAAGCACCGCCCGGTGAGGGCCTCACTTGACATGTTTGTGCAGGTGAAGGCGGAGCATACAGAGGACTTTGAGAATGTGTGGAGGACTAGGGAGTCCCACTTGAAGGAGATGCCAGGCTTTGTCCGCTTTGCTCTGCTCAAGTGTAAGTAGTGGAACTTGATTCTTGGCAAGCAGCCCATGGGCTGGCCAGCAGCCTGCTGCCAGGCTGAGCCCACCTGCTGCCAGTGGCAACTATGCGGACAATAAGAGCATGGTGCATCAACATGTCCATCAGCATCATGCCTGCTCAGCACGATTATCTTGCCAACACCTTCGGCAGGATGCAGAATATTCTTGCCTGCATCACAGGACAAAGTCATCGTGCTGTAACCTGTAATTTTGCATTGCCCATTGCTGCTGGCAGGGCAATGCACTGAACGCTGTTGCACAATTCTACTCATTTTACTCCAGTCTGAACTCACCTGACACTCTCAATCCAAACTCCTCTTAGCAGCAACCATTGCTAGGTTAGCGCAAGGTCCAGGGGAAGGAAGGATTGTGACTTTGCCCACACTATTTCAGCTTGCGCAACAACACGTGCAAGCACAGTAATGACTCGTACTGGTACCTGTCTGCAGGCTCCAATGTAGAAAATAAGTACATTAGCCAAACCACATGGGAAAGCGAGGAGGCCTTCAGAAGCTGGACACAGTCGCAGCAATTCACCAAGTCTCACGGAGAGCGCAACACCACTGGAGATAAGCGACCCAATGTGGGTGCAATGCTTGATGGGCCACCCTCACCAGAATTCTTCCACAGCATCACAATCACGGAGTAGGTCAGCGGGTGATACACAATGACAGATTACATCAGCAGATGGTAGGCAGGGCGCTCACGATAATAGTAGACAGCCCAGGTATCAGCACTGGGTGAGCAGAGAGTAGCGTAAGGCAGCCACATGGAACAGCCTGGTAGCAAGTGGGTGAAGGAGGCAAAACAAAAAGCAGCTGCAGCAGCAGAATTAGCACTGAAGATTATAGCCAGAGATCAGCTGGTCAACATCTTCAGAGTCAGAGATCAGCTGGTCAACATCTTCACACCTTTTGCTCATAGAGGATCGTTGCCGAAAGGCAATGGGATGAGTTGCACATGCACATTGTAAAAGAAATTGAGCCATGCAACTGTGTAAAAGAGATAGAGCCCATGTAAGTGTTATTGAGCAATGCAGCAAATTGAGATCTGTGTTGCAGCAGCCATCTGCACAGCGTCTATCAGCCGCTCTGCCAAATTATTGAAGCTGCTGATCTAGCCATTTAGGTACTGTCCTGCCATGTAGGAACCGAAGCAAGGGCCGAATCCTGATCAGCAGAGGCATCTTGGGCTGTCATCCTGATGCAGTTAACTCTCTGATGGCCGCTGCCGGGCCATAGCCTGTGGATAAGTAGCCGATGGGTCAGCTGCCTTGGAAAAGTGGCTTGTGGACGCCTGCACACAATGGCAACATCATTCAATAACATATAATAGAACGGCAGGCTCATGCCTAGTGAATGCATCCATCAGAGGGGTTAACTGTATTAGCTGCACTTGTTAGCATCCAGTTCAAGGCAAGCAGCACTGACAGCAGCTGCGGGCCAAACCCAGGCGTGCTAGGTAATCTTGCTCCAACGGAAACCGGAAGGTCCATGAGGATGAGACGCACCAGTCCTAGAAGGAGCGGCTGCACCAGGTTGAGTGCACTTGCTGTAAGGACCGGCGAAAGACCGTGGTAGAAACGCAACGTACCATGCAATTGCAATGAGCGCCACCAGGACGCTGTCCTTCTTGCACATCCACGCGAATAGGTAGAGTGGCTATCAACTGTCATCAGCAGCCAATTCGGAGAAGAAGCGACAAGAATTATTGCCGAACCCACGGATTTATAATGACATGCATGACTTGGTGACTGCAACAATCAAGTCCGTTGCGTCCTTGCATACTGCCGCCTGCACCTGCTGCGATCGCCCATACTGTGACAGCATACTGCCCTTTCACCAACTGCAAGTCTCCTCCAGCATACGCAGCAGCTCCGAGCTACTGAAAGGCGAAGCTGCCTGACAAGAACCCCAGCGCCACGAAAACGTTGTCAACACTCTGTCAGAATGTCAGACACTGTCTGAGACAGAGCGTTGGATATTGGCCCTGAGTCTAAAAAGAGGTGACTTGACTAAATACAGTACAAAGTACACTCAAAAGTTTGAAAACTCGCAAACACGCTTGACTTCGACTCACAAAGTCAGCAGTAAAAGAAATTGAGCCATGCAGCAGGTTGAAATGCTATGGCAAATGCGCTGACATGCGTTGGGAGCAGCAGTGTTAGGTTGTTTCGGCCAGCAGCAACTTGCTTGAAGCTGTAGGGCGCTTTCAACGCCATTGGCACTTGCGTGTCAGCTCATGTACCAGCTGGCAGCTGCAGCTGCAATAAATATTGCGTACTCAACCTCTCCCACACTCGAATGCAGTGCAGCCATATACAAATCTCAAGTGCTGATGCCCAGAAGATGCTGGCACTCAAGTGCCAGTAACCGCTACATTCTGAGCTTTACCATCTAGACAGTCGATCAAGCATGAGCCTCATGCGGCATTAATTCACTCATAGGGACTCACAGGGACACCAGGGGACTGTAACATGCACACCATGATGATATAGGTGCTTGAAACAAAAAGCTTCATTGACGCTGATGAAGGCAGAGGTGCTCTCCAAAGCGGTTTCACAGGAGCATGAAGTTTCCAGAGTTTCACTGAAATTGAGCGAGCAGCTTCAGGTCACACCAACATGTTGCAGCCCTGGCAGGAGTGGATGCCACAAAACATGCTAGGAGGATGTGTGACTGCATACAACACCCCTGCTACCTCCGCAGGAAGGGGCAGTGTGTGGATGCGCCAGTAAGCATTGAATGATCTGATGGGGCTTCTCGCATGGCAGGGTGCACTAGCAATATTATAGTACAGTGTCCTGCCTGGTTGCCCAGCAGTCAGCAGCAGAACCTAGACAGTTGATTCCTCCTTGCCACTCGGCTAGGCTGCTGGGGCAGGCAAGGCTGCAGCTGCTCAGATGGCAATTGGCACACCTCAATATGCAGCATAAGATACGTACAGGCATGGAGCACGCACTCATTCACAATGACAGGTGACAACGGCACAACCCTGTGACAAGCAGTTGAGTTTGGAAAGCACACCCATCAACCAGTAGCTGCTGATGCGATGCACCTGCAGCCAAACTGCCCACTGTGATGCAACAGTGCCCAGTAGTCAGCAATTCACTGCTTTCCAAGCATGCGTGGTTCAGTGCAGGCCAATGTCATCAGCATACACAACCCACCAGCAGAGAGGTTACTGCTACAGAGCGACACCTGCCACTGCGGGTCAGAGTGTCAATAGAAGGCTGCACACTGCTGCAGTATGAGACGCAGAAGGGCATCAAGCACCATGTCTGGATGGATGTGTGTCACTTCACTCCAACCTCCACCTTGATGTTCATGGCAGCCAGCTCAGCCGCCAAGTACTTGAACACATACGGCATGGCCACACGCTCGATGCGCTTGCCAGAGTTGTCGCACAACCGGCACATGACCTTTGCCTGACCAGTGGTGGTCTGCAAAGCAGCAGAAATGACAAGCAGCCATGCATCAGTGGGAAGAATAGCATTGCTTGTGACACAGACAACTGCGACCAGTGGCCGTGTAGGCAGTCAAACAGTCAAGTGAGTTGCCTACCTCCATGTTTCTCAACAGGCCTAGTCAGGTTGTGCTCACCTGCATGCCTACAAGTCCATGTGTCAGACCTGCAACAGCAGGGGCCTTGGCCAGAGGGGCCAGGATGCTCCCACACTGTGTGCACACATCCATCACATGGTAGTCGCTGCAGGTGTGCAGCCGGTCATGAAGCAGGTAGGCTGCTCCATGTGCCAGCAGACTGTCACGCTCCATTTCTCCAAAGCGGATGCCACCACCCTGCTTACGCCCCTTGATGGGCTGGTGGGTGAGGTTGTTGATGGGGCCCATGGAGCGGACCTGGATAAGCGAGCAACGGCAGTCGTGCATATGCACTTATTGAATGAAAGTAAATTTCTTTGGCAGGAGAAGGTGACTTTTGTCCTTCACGATGCAGTGCCGCTTGTTAATTGGCTCATTGAGCTTGAGACACCTACAACTGTCAGTTGACTCAAAAACCTACAGCTGGAGCCCTGACAACGCTCAAACTTCTCCTGCTTGGAAATTTCTACCATGACCAGAGCAGCAGCAGCAGTGGGGACTTTGTTCCTACTGACCTGGAATTTGTCTGACACCATGTGTCGCAGCCTCTGGTAGTACACCACGCCAATGTAGATGTCACAAGGCATCTCCTCCCCAGTGACACCACTGATCATGGTTTCTTGGCCATATTTGGCAAAGCCAGCGGCTTCCAGCTGAGCACCAAATTCTTCCACCGGGTTGATGCGTGGCTCAGGCGGCTGACCCTTCTTACGCTTGCTGGGAGTCTTGCAGCTGCAGGAACAAGGCAATACACAGGTTTGCCTTGGCAGGTGACTGAGCAGATCAAGCAACTGCACATGTGCACCAACACATCAGCTGCATGCACAGGCTTGCCTGCAGCAGTCAGCTGGCGCAACCAAGACAATGCCAAGCAGCACTTGGGCACTCGATCTCCTTGCTGCTGCACTTGCTTACTTCTGGAAGGGTGATGCATCCACAAATCTCCCGTTGATGGCTCCTGCCTTTGCTGCCAAGCTCTCCACCAACATACCAATGGTCATGCGGGAGGGGAAGGCATGTGGATTGATAATCAGGTCAGGACGCATACCTAAACACCAGTGATAAGCAGCAAGTGAGCGGCCAGCCCAGCTGTCGTGACAGAGCAGGCAAAGCACAAGAGCGCAAATTGTGCTCAACGGGGCAGATGCATGCTACAGGTTTGCAGTGCACAACAGCAAGGCAGCAACGCACACAAACAATCCAAGCTCATAGGTTGTGAGCCCATACTACACATGTGCACTGCAAAATGGCTTGTCTGACATGCATGCCGCTTTCTTCTTGTGCTGCAGAGCCGCTGTCTGTGTCACCTTTGGACACGAGTCATGCAGCCTTCAAGTGCAAATTGCAGACTCTGATGCCAAACTTGGCGCTATGCAGTGAATGCACTTCCAGAGCAGCCACTCAAAAGGGGCCAGGTTTTCCGAAGCTGTCTGCTGCAACCTCACCTGTGGACGCGCTGTAAGGCATATCTGTATCTGGCCATAGTATCGACAGCACTCCCTTCTGGCCGTGCCTGCTGCTGAACTTGTCACCAATGACAGGGTTGCGATTGAAGCTCATCTTAATGTTGGCCCGCTGAGGCACGCCTGACTTGTCACCAACCAGGGTCACCTGTGGCAGCCAGAATTCAAGAATGAAGGTTGGTGACAGCCGAAGGCAGATGGTTGATGGCAGAAACCTGAAAGCCATGACTGGTGCGCAGTGATCCACACAAGCAGGGTAGGGATTAGAGCGGCAACATGGCGCTGTATTCACATGTATGTACATAGGTGTGACGTGCTTGAGGAGGCACGTGACACACTGCCAGATGGTTCACAGCACTGACAATCAGCAACATCACGGCACTTGATACGCCCCTTTATGAGTTGTTCCCCCTGTACTTGATATGGCAGCAGGGTGGTGCGCCTGTTCCCACCTGTTCCACATGTGCCACCTCTTCCCCCTTGAGCTTGTGCGCCTTGTACTTGCCACTTACTGTGTCTTTGGTGGTGTATATGGTCTGGCCCGGCCAGATGACAGAACCGACTGCAGGCAAGCCATCTACCTCCAGTCGCTCACTGTCTTTGTGTAGTCCGCAGGTCTTGAGTCTGCCTTGCTGGGTGGCTGTGCTGTTGCTGAAGGCGTAGACTGGACAGTTTTGGGGAAACTTCTGCCCAAAGGCGCCAACTGGCCGGGGCTCCTGTGCTACTTGCTGTTCAGCCACACTTGCCTGCAGATGTGTAGCAAGGTATTGATTTACACAGGCGGCCAGCCAACGCATTTGGCCAGTGCTGAGCATGCGGAGGTCAGATCAAATCCAACTTGGGTTGCAGTGTATTTTGCTATTCAAGCAACGAGGGAGGAGAGAGGAAACCAACAAGGCAGTGTATTGCCAGTCCACAGTTTGCTCATCAGAGCAGCTGCATGTTGACTGACCCTGCTCAGGAAGTCTGGGAGAGGTCAAGGCTGCACTGAATCTTTGTACGAAATGAGGTCCATGGGAAGTTTTGCAACTGCCGCTCAGTATGATTGAAGCAGACTTTCTTCTCCCCAGCTTACTTACAGGTCGTGGTTCTGATGCAAACACCTGCTTGTTGCCGCGCTCCTTGGCCAGATTGATCATCTCTGTCTTAATGAGCCGTCCATGAGCAAAGCCACGTTCCACAGATGACTTGTTCAGGATGCACGCATCCTCCATGTCATAGCCAGTGTACGCTAGCACAGCAACAATGGCATTGGTGCCGGCAGGGAACTCATCCATCATGAAGTCATTGTACCTGCAGCATTGAGGGCATGCACTGGCTGTCATCACATGTCAGGTCTGGCATCTCACATGCAGCACCTGCTGGTCGGCAAAGCCTCCCTTGGTACCCATGCTCAGGTGGTAATGTTGCTGCTAACCTTGAATGTGCTAGCGGCTTTATCTGGCCAGCACACCACTTGAAGCAGCCTGCTTTACAAGAGTGCAGCAGCGTGTCGTGCTCTAGCAGGGTTTGGAGTCCAGTACCCCCAGAGGAGGGAGCCTGGATGAAAGATCCTGCTGTTTAATCACAGCAGACAACAATTGAGCGCAGCACTGGTGTAAAGCTACCTGCATCACTGTGGCCCTACCTGCCAGTTCTTGCGATTGGTGTCTGTGGTGTCTGTATCCTGTACAGCTTTGTGTCAGTCCTGTGCTGCAGCGCTTGTGCTGGTGTGCCCATGGTCTGCTTGCCCATCTGGCACTGGTACATGTTGCGCGGCGACTGATTATAATCAGAGTAAGGTGTCAGGCTGGCAACGACTGACAGCATGCTACCTGCAGGATGCAGACAAGGTCAGGCATGGTGCTGAGTCAGCAGTTACAGGTACAGATACCAGCAGACGTTCCACCTAGCCTGGTGAGAAATGACATCATAATACCTGCTGCAGGCAGATGCAGCCCACAGCGTCTGAACGAGGACAAGAACTTTCCTCCTGCCCCTTACACTGCTTTGACTGCACTGCACTCACATGGGCTGTCACGCACCTGCTGATAGCTCCCCATGTGTGAACCTGAGTCCCGGTGTCCCTCCTGCCCCACCATCAGGGCAGTGAATGTCCAGTGTGGCCTGTTCCAGGGTGCCCAGCAGCTCCAGGCCACCACCACCAGCCCAGTACCGCACAGGGCGAGCCATGCGAGCTGACTGTGTGAACAAGAACACTCCACCGTAAGGCTGCCCCATCTGATGAGGCAAATGAGCAATCTCCAGGTGTGATGGCACCCAGCGCTCACACGGCTTCAATTTGACCTGCAGCAGCACAGCACAACGCAGCAGAGGGTCCAAGTTGTTGGGTGGAGCATAGTCAGAGGGCTGACTGAGCGGAAACAAACAGGTGTAAGAATGTGTGCAGCAGCACATGCAGCAGCAGAACAGCATCACAAAGCAGTCGAAACTCAAGTGCACCCTTCAACAGTTGGCCGCCACTATGGCTGCTGCTGCAGGACTCACCAGCAGCTTGTGTATTTTGAGCGCTGTGCTTTCAGCTTCACTCTGCACCAGATTCACTGCTGCTCTGCCCATCTGGCCCAGCATGGCGTTCAGCTTCTCCTGCAGCTGCTGCATCTCAGCAGACACCACAGCAGACGCACCTGCTTGCTGCAATGCCTTGACACGGTCTTTCGCACGGTCTACAGACAGCATCAGGGATTTGAGCATGCGTATCCTGCAAGGCAACAATGGCTGCTTGTCAAGCACTTACTACAGACATTGAGGCACGACAACCTGCAGCAGAGCCAGCTGAATGTCCGTATGGTCCTGGCTGCCCGGAGAACTTGAACTATTGGCCTGGCCAGAGAGTGTAGGCAGTGCATGACAGAGCCGTCAACAGCAGCACAGCAGAACCTTTGGCCATAGATGATAAGCTGTCCGCCATGGGCTGCCACAGATGATAAGCTGTACATGATGGGCTGCTCGCAAGTGGTGCAGCAGCTGCCAGCGTAGCTCTACCTCAGCTCACCTGGTGACAAGCTGCTCTGCTCTGGTGCTGGCTACGTAGCCCACCACCTTGCCATCAACAAACACCGACAGGTAGCTGGGCGTAGGAAGGTTTGGTAAGCTGCTGCTGATAGGCTGCATACCAAGGCCTGAAAGAGTCTGTGTACACATCAAATAACAGAACAAACAGAGACAGAGTTGCTTCAGCAGACACACAATGAAGCTGTTGGGACAACATGACCTGAAGAAGCAGGTGACACAAGATGCTTCAATGGTTGCATGTGGAGCGCCTGCGAGACCACCTGTGGTACTTGCTGACCACAAGGGTGAATGGGCTGCCCCTGACGGTTCTCTATTGCACCGGGTTACATCCCTGAGGGGGTGGCAGATGCCCACCAGCAGGGGAAAAGAGATACAGTGCTGAGGGCACAGAGAGACTATGGCATGTGGGTAATCATATCCTGAATACAGATGGGCTCAACCTCCCATGCGTTTTGGGTTGCAACCAACCCTTGAATGCCAAGCAGCCACAGGTGTTCAGCGATTACCCAGTCATGCACACATTTCATGAGCAGTCACATTGAGCACCATACACAAAAGATGACGATCAACTTAAGACATTGACGCTGTTGTCAGATGAATCCTCCACTGGCTCTCAGCCCCGAAAGATGGTGTGATTTAATTCCTTGAGTGTCGATCACAGAGGAGCACTGAGCAAAGTACCCCTCAGGTAACAGGAACTGTCATCATCAAGCCAGGATGTCAGAATTCGGTATGCAAAGCACAAAGTCGTAAAAGAAGATATCTGGAAGAGAAGAGACAGGGTTGCAACAAGGGGATGTATCAGCCCACAATCAGAACCCAAAAGAATTCCAGGTGCAGCAGAGCCAGACACGTGCTTTGACTTTCAGCCCCGAAAGATGGTGTAATTATGTTCCTTTGTATCAATCATGCAGGGGGGTACCGAGCCAGGTACACCTCAGAGCAAGGAACTGTCATCACTAAGCCCTGCACGAATGCAATGCTGCAATCAAGGGTGTTTGGAGTTGAAAATGAGAGACTGCTGAGGACCATACCCAGGAAAAGACACAGTATACCAAAAGCGCGCTCTTAACATGTCTGTGCACAGGCAGCAACTGCTCATGCCTGTTACCTGGATGAGAGCGTCCTCTGTCTTGCTGGGTCTAGAGGGGCCGTGAGTGATGATGGCGCATGCAGCACTAAAGTGGTTCAGCAGACCGCAGGGGGACCCATCAGGTGTGTGCACCGGGCACAGAAAGCCCCAGCTCTCAGGCAGCAGCTTACGGACAGTGGTGGTGCGCAGCTCAGCAAAGTATGAGCCTCTGTGGACAGACCTGTGGGTCATGAACCAGGGCAACAACAGCAGTACAGGAGGTTGGCCATGAGTGTGTTCCAGGGCAAATGAGGTGGAATGGAATAGCTCACAAGATGTGTTGCAGAGTGCTGTAAGCAATTGCAGAATACATACCACACAGACAAGGAAAGTGTGAAGAGGAAACAAGCTGGCAGGTAACAGAACATGTAGGGCGCCTGCGAGACCACCTGTGGTACTTGCTGACCACAAGGGTGAATGGGCTGCCCCTGGGGGTTCTCTATTGCACCGGGTTACATCCCTGAGGGGGTGGCAGATGCCCACCAGCAGGGGAAAAGAGATACAGTGCTGATATGAGGTCTACATGCATTTTGCATCAGCCTGTTGACATTTTTCAACCCTCTTGGAGCCACAAACCTCACTTGAAGGTAGGGGTACAAAACAGGTGGTTATGCCCTGCTGCGCACATTGATAGCCATGGCAGGGGACCTCAGGCATCAGCTGCCAACCAAAGCACATGAACAGCTGAACACGATGAACTCTAGCCTAAGCAAGGTCGCCATGGTATGGATACATGATCAACGTACCTAAAGTGACTTAGATATCTGAAGAAATTCAGTTTTTCCGCCACAACCGTGAACCCAGACACCTGGCTCAGGTCTAGACCGCTCTTGCTGACGAGGTTCCCAGTATTGAGCAGATATTCCACCTTGCGGCCAACATCTGGCATACGCTCACATAACTTCTTGACGATGACAGGGTCCTGATGACAGGCAGCACAGGGCGGTGATGCAGCAGTCAACCAGGTCAGTCACTTGCACTGTGTTGTTCAGTATGCCACACCGCGCTGCAGCAATTGGACAGATACAGAGGATGTGATGTTTTCCCATGAATAGTGGCTGGCTGCAGTGGGTTGCTGTAGCCTGTCGTGGGTAGAGACACCGGTTGTCAGCCGCACATGACAGTGCCCAGGTGCACAGCTGTGCACAAGCAGCCCAGCATGTGATTCTCTCTAGGCAGCGGAAGCAAGGGGCTGGGCCTTGAGTGCAAGGACCCTCCCCAAGGCATATAGCTGCCCAGAATGTTGGTGTGTCAGCAAATGTACAATGCATCTGTGTTCATCAGCAGAATGCATCTACCTGTGCCCGTGCACAGCTGCTCATCCAATGAGAACCAACGACTGTGGTTAGTTGCTGCACTCCAATATTACCCTTACCCTGCACAGCTGATAACCTACCTGTAGATTAGTCTCAGGCAGCTGCTCCAGTCTCCTGTTGATGCTGTCCCTGAGAGCCTCCAAGCAGTCTTCCAGCTTCTCCTTCAAGAACTTGAGCAGCAAATGGCCCGGCAGCAGCAGCTCATGGTGTGTCAGCGCATCAGGGTTGTCCTCACAGCACTGACCATCAACCTGTGGCAGGCAGCACCAGATCAACAGCACAACGGCTTGTTAAAGCCGACAATGCCATAGCAAGTAGTTGGAATAGCAGCCTAGGGGTCTGTGATGTCTGCCACTGCTTGTCTGCTGTTGCTCAGGTGTGGCAACTTCACTGGCAGTGTTGTATGTGTTGCAGATGCAGATGATGCACAAGGCCCACATGACATGCATGGATGATGCTGCGCAGCAACGGCACAGCATATATGGTGATGAGGCACACACAGCCACAAGTTGCACACACTTGCGGGACTCTGTAAACAGCAGCGTCAGAAACAATTGGCCTTCAGCAGTAGACGAGACAGTCTCAGCAACAGCACAAGCGCTCTTAGCCCTCGTAGATGTGCAGGATTCTCATTACTCATCACCAGGCCGACTGAACACCACAGCCACAGCCACAACTGCAACACCACCTAGCCCCTTGATACAGGTAGACAGCAACACTGCCTTCAAAGCTGAAGACTGTACTGATGCTCCTTCCAGTGCCAGTCTGCATTGACCAGCACTGCACTAAACTTTTGTGTTGACCAACGATGCCGATACCACAGCACAGCAGCACACGTGGCGATCAGGTAGGTGCATGATGTACTCTCACCAGAGCATACAGCTTGTGCAGCATGGCCAGCATGAGCTGCAGCTTGTCTGCTGGCTTGTCCAGGTGGATGAACACGTAGTCCCGCAGCAACTTCTCACCAACCTGGGCATCACTCCACCTGCAGGTGCACACAACAGGTGAGCATGCTGACTTGGAGCGTGATGCAGCCCTGTTACCCCCGGGCTGCAGGTTGCTGCTGCCAGTATGCCTTGCACTGCATTACGCAGTAAGTCAGGGTGAGCTCACAGTTGGCATTTTTGAGCAGGTTGAGCGTAGAATATTCAGAGATAGGACCTGGTGGTCAACCATAGCTGACTTGGCCTGGCGTGTCCCGCACCTGTCAGGTGCATTCAGCACCAGCCTGAAATGGCTGCCAAGATACTCCAAGCACTGCATACGAGATGTCAGCCCAGCAGTGCTCAGCTGCTCCAGCAGCAGTGAGGCACGGGCCGCAACCCAGCCGCCATGTGCGTCCCCAATTTCAGTGCAGCCACACACCCGTTCAAACAGCTCACGGTCCGTCAACTGTAGACCAAGAAACAGACAGGCAGTAATTTGTTACTTTTGCCAGCCGTCAGCAAGCCCATCAGCAGATAGTACCAATATGATGCACTCCACCCATACAACTCCGTGTTGGCCCATCACTGGCATCAGGTGGCAACCTAGCTTGCCAGCTGGACAAGCAGCCAGCACAACAGTAGCTTTTTCACCAGTCACTATGAAGTACTGCTATCACCACTGTGCTGCTGTTGTCACCTGTTTGACCAGCAGGTACACAGCACACTCACTAGTTATGATTATATGGCATGACAGGCCCAGCAACATCACCAGGCCCAGCAGGGGCTCTGGTGTTGCCTGCCTCAGCTGCTGCTGCTCCTGCAGCCTCACCTCTATGAAGCTCTTCAGCAAGATCCCAACAGGGATGAAGTACTCCGCCTTCCTCATGGTGAAAGCAAAATTGACACCCCCGTCCGTCAAATAGTGACAGCGCACAGTAGCGCTGCTCTGGTCCGAACGCACACAGCGCAGCAGTGTAGCCCACGGTGTGTAGTTGGCACCACGCTTGGTATAGGCGCCGCGCTTGAGGCCCATAATGTAGTGCCGCCGCTGTGGTACGATGACCAATGCAGCACAAGGTCGCACATGTTACCACGATGTTGCTGATTGAGAAGTACCACCCAAAAGCATGCTGCCTGGCTGACAATCTTGCTGCGGGAAACCTTACTGCTGCCCTGCTCTGCTACTTTGGTCAAGGTTGGTGCCCTTGCTCAGTTGAGTATCTGCACCCAGCTCCTATAGCTGATAGTCTGTCATGCAGCGGGCATGTGAGTGCAGCTGCAGTGGTTTTGCAGGCTGCCTGGCCCTCAAGCCTCCTACCTGCAGGATGAGCATGCGTATGATCCTCTCTATCCCATTGCAGATGAAGTAGCCCCCAAACTCTGTGCTTTCCTCCTTGGCCGCCACCAGCTGCTGCCTCGTCATACCTCGCAGATGGCAGCCGCTGCTCTTGACCATGATGGGCAGAGCTCCCAGCCGCTTCTGGAACCGCTGCTGGCCAAAGGTAGAGTGCTGTGCCTCAAAGCAGACGTCCACGGTAAAGGGTGCTTTGTAGGTTGTGCCCTGGTAAGCAGACAGCAGACACCCACAGTGGGGTCACTCAGGCTACGGCTGACCCTAGGTTTCAGCATACTGAGAAGGCGTACTAAGGGTTCACAATTGATCTCAGGCTACGTGTCTGGTTGGAAGAGTGCTTGCTGTTGGTAACAGTAGTACTGAAAGTCTACTCCCAGTCAAGCAGGCATCATGCCATAATCACGCCTGCAGCTCACCCCTTCTCTGCAATCGCGGGGATACAGGCGCATCTCTGCCCCTGGGGGTGCGTCATCCTTCACTGGCAGACCCACTGTGGGCGAGTCAAACCAGAACCTGTGGAGCTGCTTTGTCACGGGGTGCTGAACCTGCAGGCATCAACAGTTAAGGTGCAGTCGATCATCAGTCTACTGGAGTTCATTATGTGCTAGAAGGCATACCAATATAACCTCAAACTGACAGCCCAGTTGCTTGCACAGCGAAGGAACACTACGATCGTGAGCAGAATGAGGAGAGGGGCTACCACAGGATGTTTGGCAGCAGCCCAAAGAAGCAGTGACTGAGCAGTAGGGGCACTGCTGACATCCCTGATACGAAGGTACGATTGCTGCAACCAATGATCAGTGCCATCATGAAGGTTGACAAGCTGCAATAGCAACGGATCGACAAGGCGAGAGGCAGCAGCCCACCTCTAATGGTTCCAGCAGTCTCACTGCTTGTTGGACGCCCTGCTCCAAAAAGTAGTCGAATGAAGCTACATGGGGAGCAACAAGTCTCTCAAATTCCTGGGGGGATTTAGTGCCTCGGGCTTGCCCTAGCTTCGGTTTGAGCATCGTGTTTCCCGCAGGCTCACGGCGCGGCTGCTCCTGACATGCTGCCGGGTGTTACATACAGACCCCAGCAGTGCAGCCCCTGTGATCTGGCGATCTCTTCACACAAAGTATGGGTTTGAACCAGACAGCTGCATCCACCGGTCTGTCGGCCTAGGTGATCACTAGTGAGCCCTTTGTCGTCGGTCTAGGACGACTGCTACAGCTGTGTGGTGGTGCCTAAGAGTGACAGCAAATGTAATTTATCGTTTTATCAACCAAAGAAAGTAAACGCATTGAGTACAGCAGACGGGTTGCAGGGTGGTTCTTGCCAGTGTCATTTGTCACCTTGCCTAGCTTCTTGCCAAATCGACGGTATGCAGTGCGGTGAGGTTGAAGGCATGCCCAAGAGTCGGGGTGTCTGCTTGGTGTGGTGCAGACTCGTACGCAGCAGAACGTACGCGCCATTCTGTACTTGAGCAGTAAACATACCATCAATCTGTACCTGCATGCTTTCCCCATTGAATGCATCTCACCAAGGGGTCATGGATGCTTTGCCAGGCAGAGATGGTAGAGCAGCAGCCTCTGAAGGCAAGTTCGCGAAGGACGTGATAAGGGCGATTGAGGACCTTGAGCTGCGTCGTATCACCCGCTCTGCACAGGAACTGGCTGATACAGCATGGGAGAAGCTGCAATATGACTTGCCAGTGGTGGAGCCATCGGAACTTGCTGCCCTTGTGGACAGGCTCAGGTAACTGCACACTTTCACAGCTAGCATTCTTGACAAACGTAAAGCCTTAAAGGGTTTATGCAGGCATACTTATAGCGCACCAGGTTATATATTGCTGAAAGCCTCTTTGCAGGTTTGTCATCATCTTTAGCACTGGCTCAACTCATGCAGGTGTTCCCTTCATGGTAAATCCAGCTGGCCCTGTTATGTGCTCACTCAGAAGGCAATAGAAAACATCATTGGTGGTGCCAGACGCAGCAAGTCCTTTGCACCAGATGTCCCTCAACCGCAACAGCAGCTGCAGCAACAACTGGCAGACTCAATCGATGCCAGCGTCAGGAGAAAGACAGATCACTCAAGCAAGCGCTCTGGCCGCAAGGCTGCAATCCCAGTGCATTCTCAAGGCCATGCTGGCATTCATCAACAGCCAGCTGGACATTCTATACAGGACTTATACCAGCAGCTTTGCGCTGTTGTGTTGGTGCAGTATGTTGCCAAGGTTGTGTCATTACCAGAGCAGGATGCTTGGCAGCTATTGCAGAACTACAATCCCGAGCAGGAGCTTGACAGTGAACAGCAGCAGCAGCAGCAGTCGGATCATGGAGCATGCGAGAAGCAGCTGCAGGAGCAACTCATGGATGAACAGTTGTCAGTTGGCTTGCTGCAGACTGGGCTTGCAGGTGTTTTGGGTGGCAGCCACATTATCTCAGCTCAAGATGCCATGAGTGACCAAGTCTATGCTTCGGTTGAAGCAGCAGTACAGGACGACGATGGTGATGACTACGAAGCCTGTGACATGCCAAACACAGCTCAGCAGTCGAGCAAAAGTATCAAGATGAGCACCTGGCATCAGCACCAGCAGCACCAGCCTTATAGCTGGCTGGAGTTGCGGCACAGACTGTTGAGTCTGGCAAAGCAGGTTCAATACCAACTGATGTGTCATGATGCACTGTGGCAGCAGCACGCAGCAGCAGAGCATGTGCTGCAAGTGCTGCGTGCCCTGGGCGCCCACAGTCATACAGCAGAACTCCAGCCAATGGTACAAACATATGCTGATTTGCTGGTGGACCGCATAGCAGCAGCACCGGCAGACATAGACCTGCTGCAGCAGCTCTGGGAAGCGCTCGGGCTTAGTGGGCCTCAGGGTTGTGCCAGCTCTGGTACAGGTAGTGCTGCAAGACGAGGTGGCAAACAGCAAAGCCATCACTCCAACATGCACCTCAAGGGGCAGGCTCTGCCGGCAGAGGCAGTGCTAGGGCTCACTGCTGCAGCTTCTCTGTGGCAACAGGTGCCTGGTACTGGCAGCAGGAGCAAGTTGTGGCGTCTGATGTTTGAGAATCTGTTGCCTCTCCTGGAGCAGTGCACAGAGCAGTTGGCATACTGCAGCAGCAGCAACCAGGTCAGGGTGGTCAAGACGAAAGGAAATGCCAGTGACATCACCGAGACCACCGCAGCACCACAGCAGCAGCAAGTCGAAGGGGACACGCTCGCCCAGGTCTTGCTGGTGTCCCACATTATCGAGCTGCTCATCCTTGGTCAGCCTTCTGGTGCTGATACTGCTGGTCGGCTTACACAGCTGGGGGTGACACGGAACCTGGTGCAGCTGTTTGTGCACCACAGCGGCCTTACAGCTGTTGAGCCTCTCAGGTGGGTGGGGGCAAATGGTTGTGAGTGTATGCTGGCGCAGTCACAACTGGACATGCTGCCCTCCAGAATTGTTCCCAGGGCCTGCAATGCCAACTGTTGCAACATGCCTCAGAATATTGGTTTGTCCTCTTGCACATGCACATGGTCACACAAGCCCCTCCTTGTGGTTGTACGCCCTCCTATCAATCAAGATGTGCCTTCAGCCCCATTCACGTACATGGTCATGCGGCTTTGGCATCATACGGCAGGTACCTTCTGTCATTTCATGCTGTGCATGCCTTTGTCGCAAGCATGCTGGCCGGTCAACACAATGCAACAACTGCTTGTATCTGCAGTCGTGCTTTGTTGTTGTGCTGTTATTCATCCCAGCACACAGCTGACTGGGTGCTGGCAGTGCCGGCAGTGCGACAGCAGCTGCAGCAGTCCATCTTCCAGTCGACGGGGTCAGCAGAAGCACATGGGGCCCTCTGGGAGGTAGTCATGAGCAAGGCCAGGCCCACAGTCCCAGCAGCGTCTCAGACAACAACAGCAAACAGCAGCACGGGCTGTCAATTGATGTTGTCGTTGCTGCAATTGCTGCCTGACTCAGCTCAGCAGCTGCAGCGCCAGGTTGTCCTGTTGCAGTTGATGTGTGATGTCCAGCAGGCAGCTGTCAGGCAGAGGCTGTGGGAAGCGACAGTGGTGGCAGCAGTCAAGCAACTGGCAGCCGGGGTGAAACAATCCCAAGCAGCAGCAGCTAAAGCAGCTCACAGGGTGACAATGGGAGGGGTCCAGGCGGCAAACGCAATGACCATGCAAGACGCAGAAGGCAGGGGCAAGGATACCGGCACTGAATTTCCTGCCGAAGGCACTGATATGCAGGACAGCAGCAAGGGCTTGACAAAGACATCCTCAGCAGATGTGGCGCCTGGTGGGAGTCACGAGCAGCAGCATTTGCAGCAGTTGTCGGTGCTGGCCTTGACATGTACAAAGCAATTGCTGACACAAGGAGGGAAAACAGATTGATGCAGGTGTGGTATATGCAGGTGTAGCAACAGTGTGCAGATGGTAGGTAGGAAGGAAGTTACTCTTTCCGCCGCAAGGCCCTTGGGATAATGTACTTGGTGGCTCAGCCACACTGGCACACCAAGATCAGTGTGCAGATGGTAAATAGCTTCCAACCATATTCAACCATGAATCGATCTCTGATAGCTGTCAGCTGCCAAAAACAGCTGCCATTGCCAGACTTTTTTGCCACCTTGCAGCTACGCAGTGCTGCTTGAACTTGTACATCTGTTACTGGTGTGGAAATTGTGCTTGAGGGTGCTGGTTGGGTGTGGCAGATCAGCGTTACCATGGTTGCACATGTCCCTTCAATATAATCAAGAGCAATTGTTGTAGCGGGAAGCTACTGCGCAGGGCTGATTGAGCCTGCGTGATCGATCACTGAGCTACGTCGACGATCCTCGACGATATTGTACTTGTGGGTTGTGAGAAGAGAAGAGTGAGAAGAGAAGAGAAGAGAAGAGAAGAGAAGGGAAGGGAACTACATATGCTCTGAAATGTAGGCGGATCAGGGTCGAGTCTGAATGAGTCTTTGTACTCATTATGCTTGTACTGATCCTCGAGCTTAGTATTACAATACTCCTTCCGCTTTCACTGGCGCGTTCTGCTACATTGGTAGCCGGAAGTTTTGCTTCTGTTCGTTTGCCTCGTTCTTATACGATCTAATTAGATATGTCAGACGTTCCCATGCTGGATGCTGCAGCAGCTGTTGCTGCCGCTGCAGGCCAGGCACCTGATCCCGCGGCCGATGAAGCTGATACGATTGGCAAGCTCACGGTTGTGGAGTTGCTCGCGCAGCTTGCCCTGCACTCACCAGATAAGTTTGGCAACCACAGCAGCAGCAGCAAGACCATTGCCAACAAACCCAAAACCTTCTCAGGTGTAGAGAATGACCCTCCTGCTCAGGAGTGGATCAGCGCAGCTGAGATGTACTTTACTGCTAGCAATCTAGCCCCAGCAAACTGGCCCATCAATGCTATGACCTTGCTCAGTCCAGATCTTCAGAATATGATGAAAGCAGCCATTGGTGGCCGCACACAGATTCAGCAGACCACATGGTTGGATTTCTGCCTTCACTTCTATCAGATTGCAGCAGCAGTGGGCAAGGGTGCATCAGATGTTGATCTGTTGACCAAAGCCATGCTGCTGCGCACAGATCTCAGCAGACCTATCAAGACTGCCGCAATGCTGCACAAAGTTGACAGTCTGTTTGCAAGTATGATTGTCACCCTGCCTGATGCAGTCAGAATTGCAGTGACATGCAAGGCCATCCACCCAGATCTCTCAGCCAAGGTCAAGAACATGGCAGATGGTCAGCCATGGAACAGCAACGCAGCATTTAGACAGCAGCTGCTGGCTCTGGCAGCTGACTTTGACAGAACAGTGCTGCCTACCTACAGCCAGCCCCGCTTCAACCCCAGACCTGGCTACGGTAACCCACGCTTCAATGGCCGCTTCAACAGCCGTGACCGGCGCAACCAGGCCCGTGGTGGTGGCCCCCGTGTGCAGCACCCCTCTTTCAAGCCTGCCCTGAAGATCACCTGCTACAATTGTGGCAAGACAGGCCACAAGGCCAATCAGTGCCGGGCTCCCAAGGTGCGTGAGCAGTCCGGGTTCAGCTTACCACTGTCCAATCGCTATGCACTGCTCAATACTACAACAGATACTGAAAACCACACGGTGCAGGCCGTGATGTTCAGGTCTTTACTGATCACAAGCTGCTCTTTTGCCTATTCCTGGTCAAGGTGTTTGAAAATGGCAATTAATGCATCTATGTCTTCTGCATTTGCATCAGCAGGGGCAGCAGGGAGGGCTGTTTCAGGTCCAAAACATCATACTCATCAGCATATTCTGGACCCGAGAAATCAGGCATACAACTATTTCTGCCCGGGCCAAATATGTAATCTGATTCAGCTCTGGTGTGACCAGCCTTGAGCCGCTGTAAGCGTGCATATAAATCAGTTTCATCATAATCTGACTCAGGTTGCACCGTGTGGTTTTCAGTATCTGTTGTAGTATTGAGCAGTGCATAGCGATTGGACAGTGGTAAGCTGAACCCGGACTGCTCACGCACCTTGGGAGCCCGGCACTGATTGGCCTTGTGGCCTGTCTTGCCACAATTGTAGCAGGTGATCTTCAGGGCAGGCTTGAAAGAGGGGTGCTGCACACGGGGGGCACCACCACGGGCCTGGTTGCGCCGGTCACAGCTGTTGAAGCGGCCATTGAAGCGTGGGTTACCGTAGCCAGGTCTGGGGTTGAAGCGGGGCTGGCTGTAGGTAGGCAGCACTGTTCTGTCAAAGTCAGCTGCCAGAGCCAGCAGCTGCTGTCTGAATGCTGCGTTGCTGTTCCATGGCTGACCATCTGCCATGTTCTTGACCTTGGCTGAGAGATCTGGGTGGATGGCCTTGCATGTCACTGCAATTCTGACTGCATCAGGCAGGGTGACAATCATACTTGCAAACAGACTGTCAACTTTGTGCAGCATTGCGGCAGTCTTGATAGGTCTGCTGAGATCTGTGCGCAGCAGCATGGCTTTG